>JAVQKG010036610.1:0-29623 GCA_036025885.1 Hypseleotris bucephala
AGACATGATCTGTGGAAATAATGATTGTTGCAAATAATAATTAATATTTGCCTGGTAATACTAAATAGTAATAGCTCTTGATTTAGAATTGAATTAGGTCTTGGGGCATAAATGAACACTCTTTTAAAGTTAAGGAGAAGAAAACATTTCAATAATCTATAGAATCGAATCGCAAAACGAATCGAATCGCAATACGAATCGAATCGCCACCCAAGAATCGTGAATCGAATCGAATCGTGACAAAAGTGAATCGTTACAGCCCTACTGGTTAATACTGGTTATTAGCACTTTGCATGCTAGTTCCCTGTTTTACAATAACTTTGGTCTGAAGATCGATCTGTCTAGTTATTAATATTGTTCTCTCAAGGTGGTTCGAAACATAGTACAGCAACAATAAACCTTAACAGTGGCCAGTTCTTGCATGGCTAAGACTTAGACAGCTTACCATTCATGGTGGGTGGAGCCTCTTTTGGTATATACTGGCAGTGTAATAGCAGGACACTTAAAACGCACGCTAACAGAAAAGCATTGAATCTAATATAGTGATTTTCATATTGTAGCATGGGTATCAATAACTTCTGTTTGGGTTCTTTCTGGTGGCACTCAAGTAGAGGTTTTTGCAATTCTCTGGTTTAGTCCTGATTTAGAAAGAGGTGGTATCTGATGAAACAAGTTTACATGTACTGTGTATGGATGGGAGCAGTTCTCTCATAGTCACAAGTTCTCCTTACACGTGCATGTCAAAGGGAATAGAAATATCATTATGATTACTGTCCCAATTGACTTGATGCTACAACCAAAATTGCACATGAACACAGAAAACAGCCAAATTTATCAATCATCGTTGCCTTCAGGAAAACGGGAGCGTATACAATCCGTGTGCGTCATATTATGCAGATTTATTTCACCACACTGTACAAGCAGCTGACAGGAGGGAAAAGGGTTTGTAAGGGAAGGGCAAATTTGTCGTATCGCTCTCTCTCCTTGTGTTTGCTTTCCTGAGACTTTGAGGTCATTAATCATAACGGTCAAATCTACAGCAAAACAATTGAGCAAAGGAAAAACACAGACAGAGAAGGAGAGTGAGGGGCTGGGGCGGGTCGCAGGTGAAGGTGGGGGGAAAGATGGAGGACAAAGGGGGAACTCTGGGAGATAGACCATGAAGGAAAGGTATACTGTCAGGTCTGAGCATGTGACGCATTTGACACCACAGATATGTTTGTATAGAAGTAATGCAAACAAAAATGAGAGAGAAAGATGAGGATGTAGAGAAGAAGGGGAAACATAAACTGGAAGATGGTATAAATATCTTGTGTTTTGTAAAAAGTGTCAGTTTGGGGCAAAAGCAGTGCTTGAGTTACTACATACAAACTGTTGACAGAAGCAGTGGCTCATGCATATTATTTCAGCATATGCTAACCAAGAATGAGTTTATACTGGTAGTGTGGTTCTTTATAGTTTGGATCAAAAATATACTAGACCACACTTTTGAATGTAATTTTCCCATCAACATGCACAATAGTCTAAATCGCCCAGTTACTCGTGACCATGATCCTGTCTCAAAATTTGAAGAAGGGTCTTGACAGGTTGCCTCTGCATGCAGTGAAGGATGGGTCAAGTGCAATACTGGGCCAAATCTAAATTACAAACATTTTTAGAAAAGAGAACCAAGAAGACTCGATGTCCTATGGATTTAGTCTTTATGGTAAGAAAGTTTGTGTGTATATGGATGATTTATTTATTTTTTCATAATTAAAGCTTTTCTTTACACATCCAGAAATCATTATATCATACATTTAACTTTAGTTCATCCCAGGGCCCATTCAGTATTGAACTTTTTACACATTTGCTGTTTTTTTAAAAAATTGGGAATGGATGGTTACTGTACAACATTAGGAAATTGTTGCATGCTCCAAGATCTATGTCTCCACAGCTCCATCGCCAAAGGAAATCCACTGCTATTTTACATTTCTGCAAAAAAAATACCTCAAAATCTTTTTTTAATACTTATTTGAAAATATGGGTGAGAGGCTGGCGGCTGCACAGAAAGCAGAACTTTGCCGCCAGAAAATTGAATTCACGTCCAGGGGGTTAGACAGTGGGAGTTTTTTGGTTGAGGTTAGAAGAGGTTGTGTTTGGTGTTAATAAACATCTGCACTTTTTTATTATAACTCCCCTGTTGCATGAAAGTGTTGTTTTCTTGCTTTTCCAAATTCTAACCAAGAAAAATGCAATTTTTCTTTTTTTACAAGTACACAAGTAAATTGCATCTACACGGTATAAGCAATACAGGTATGCATAAGATATTTAATGCAAACACACCTAATACAATGCATCTTCTTGACAAGAAATTACACTAAATATGGTTGGCCAAATCTTTCAAAAAAAAAAAATTGTCAGCTCCATTCCAAAGCTTCTGACATCCCTACACAAGCGAGTGTTTGCTTCTAGGCACTTTACTGTTTATGCTATTTTTTCTGTATATATACTCCTATGGAAGCATAGAAATTGTATGCACTTTTGCCCTTTATTATTGTTACATGTATCTACACAACAGTATGCTGACAGTACTTTTTTACAAGCTGGCTGCTCTGCTTCTGTGGCATTTGTCCAGAAAAGCTACAAAAAAAACTATCCATGTTTTTACAGACAGAGCAAGAGCTTAAGCAAAGGTGAGGTATATCCAGGACAATAGCCATTTAGTCACAAGGCACAGGAAACAGAGACCCCCTAAGATGTCTTCTGTCTGTCTGATATGACTCAAACTGGTATTCAAAATGCATTCAAAGTGAATACCAATTCTTAGATAACTGTATCAATAAATTGTTTGGACTAATAACACATGCACATGAAAGGGAACTCTCTGTGTAGTCTCTATACAGCAGCTTCTCCCCACTTCAGCTGAACTTGCTGTAACTAATATTGTGTCAGTCACTGTGGGGATGGAAAGGGGCAGCAGTCAAAATACCAGCATCAGGACTATAGTCATTAAAGCTATCGCAAACACAGACATCACAGAAACATAACCAAAGCACTGAGAGGATGGTAAGACACATGTTGTTCAAGCCAGGGAGGCCAGTAGTCAAAAAAGTTGATTTCAAGCTCTAATTAGAATCCAGTATTATTTGGTTAGAAGTGCAAGGCAGAAGGTTAGAAAGCAGGAGGTGCACCACTTTTCACTAGGTTCCTTATGTGAGGTGTGAGACGGTGCATTATTACTTTTCTTTGGAACATGGTCTGTGTAAAAGAGGGGTAAAGAGGGGTAAAGTAAAAAAAAAACTGAGGCTATTACAAAAACTGTGAAACAAAAGACACCATGGTAACCAAAGTAGTGTTTTATTCTTTGTGTGCACATTGCATGCATACCAACGTGTTTGTGTAACATATCCTGTCCACTAATATACACATTGATCCCTGCCAGATAAAGATAACAAAGTTAGACCTGGGATAATATTTATTTTCCCATAACAGACCTGCTCAGCCACACCCATCACATAACCCCATGCAGATGAAATATGGTCTTCATTACATTTGAAAAACTGGCGAAGAAGAAACACAATTGCCCTTCTTTCTCGATTCGAAGAGCACAAAATGACTTGGAGCAGCTGATTTTTTTTTAACATTACCATGACAAATACTGCAAAATGGGGAGGGGTGTGGGGTGTGAGCTGTGCACAATAGAAAAGGGCAGATCAGACAAAACAGAAATGCATCAAAAAATAAATGAAGAAAAAAAAAACACATCAGCTCAATCTGTGCTCGACTGAAAGCTGAGAGCAGAAATAAAGAAAGGCATTTAGCAGGCTCATGTTAAACCATGCAAGTGGATGACTCATGACTCCCTAGAGAAGAGCACTGCTTCTGCCTCTTATGATGGACTTAATTGCCTCCATCAGTGTTAGAGATATTAAGATATAAGATTCATTTCAGGTTTAGTGCGTGCCTTTATGGTCTTGTCCATCAGGCTGAGTTTTCAAGAGGCGCACCACTCCTTCGATGGTATATCTTAAAATAATGAGCCACTAGGGAAAGAAAGCACAAGAAACTAGCATATTTATATGGGGAAATGGGTGTACTTCCACAAAGATAATCCAATTAACATTATTTAAAGTATGAATACCCAAAATTTAAACTAAAATGGAAAATTGCTACTGTGTTGTTGTAGTCCAATTCAAGGGACATGACCCAGAATCTTTATTAGTTATCTTGGAATTTTAATTCTCTCAGATTTAGTCTCAGAATAGTCATTTTCTGTACCCATCCAGAAAACATATAAAATAGAATAGTGAAAACCTACTATAGTTCCTAAATGTCTCTGTCATTGTTTGGGGTGATCAGTTTTACAATGTGAAGCCTTTCTCTGGTTGGTTGTATTCAGTTTCTGGCTCTTCTTTGAAAGCATACCCTCCCCACTGCCCCCATCTCTGACCCGGCAAACCTCTAGTGTAGGTGTAGGGTTTCGGACGGACACACAATTGTACCATTGTGCCTGTGTTAACACAATGAAAACAAAGCTAACACATCAGCGTCACTCAACTCCCACCATTTTTCCTAACCTTGACTTCCTAACACAACGCAGGTGGCACAGGGATAATTCAATTCATTCATATCGATAAAACACTGTGATATGTATTTTTACTGGACATCTTTCCGTATGCATAGACCAGATGTTCATAAATATTAATCAGACTTTACCATCTCTCAATGTAAATCGAAATCGCTTCTAAGATGTGCTCCCGATTACCTAAAATGGTCTCAAAACACAAAATAGCCGTGTCAGTATGTTCCATTAAATCTATTAAATCCACTTGCATTATATCATAGTGCCCAACACACAATAGGAGCCTTTCAAGGGCAGGTCCACAGGAAGCCAACAAAGGACCCTCTCTTTTCAGGGTCTACTCGAGTCATTCAGAAAGAGCCCAAACACAATTTTAGAGTATGCGAATCGTTCCTTCTTCATCCACCACAGCCACAAGCACTATTTTACCAAGTCAAGAAAGGATGAAGAGAGGAAAAAGAGAGCAGCTTTTGTCAGAGGAAGTGCCTTATTTAAAAGATTTGGTGATGGAGAAGTGGTTGTCCTCGAGAAGATGAGACAGCATGACCAAAAAAGGAACAAGACGCAACATGATGAGATAGTTGAGTGATATGACATTACTTTTAAGGTCTGCGATTTTCTGATAGTAGGGAGTATTTGATTATATTAGGAACCATATTTTTTGCAGGTTTGTATTTTACATTTTTGTCCACATTTGAGAATGTACAGCATTTCACAATAGGGGTAGGTGATATGGTAAAAATATAATATGACAATTATTATTAAGCCAAGATCACGATTTTGATTTGATCAAATCACAATTAGATTTTAACGGCATGTTGTCCAGCCCTATTTCACCAGCATATAGTAAACAAATGTGAAAGTGAGGTTGTAAGTCAGAGTATGTCTTTGGTATAAAGGGCTTTTGCCCATTATGTGCCACCTCAAGCCCATAGTTGAGGAATAAAATCTAGCGATACAAAGCCACCACATAGATAATAAATTACAATATAGTATACATTTTTCAGTTCTAGCAAGTTCTTAAGCACATACAAATGTAATGTAAGTATCAACCAATTTTTAACCACTGTATGTATCGTAATGAAGGTATTTTAAAAGAAGTTTGAAAAACCACTAGTCTAATGACCACTCACCTTTAAGTGGGCAACACGAAGACTGTGTCACCATGGAGACAGGTTTGACTTTTCACAGCCAAACCATTTAAATCTGGCACTTTGATTCAGAGAAGAGTTATGAGAGGTAAATGCCAATAGACACCTAATAAATCTTTTCGATTTTTACCTGCAACAAATGAATGGAAATAGTATTCAATGGCTTTCATATGGATTTGGAAATCAATGCTGCTCATTTCTAATTATCATACACTTTTATCATGTAGATTGGTACTGCCTTGAAACATTTTGGAGGCTTGCACTTGAGCTCCAAATGACCTTTCAAAGCTCTCTGATCAATGTCAATTACTTTTCGGCACTTATGATAAAATGTCTTTCTTCCCTTTTTTATGCTGCAAAATGCAAAACCACAGCTTTTCCAATAATCTAACTGGCCAACCCAAGGGCAGTCATTTTCAAGCATGGCTAAAACATACAATAACTCTCCGCTGAAGAAAAACAATTTTGCTGTATCCCAAAACCATGTATTTAAATCTAAAAGCATCGCGCCAGCTCCCATCTGCTTTGACCAGTAGGCCTCAAAATAATTTGTTTCTTTCATTCACTGCCATGCAGACTCCACATCCACAGCCTGTGCCACTCCAGCGCCGAGGCTGAATTTTCTATTACCAATCTAATTGCACATTCCAGCCTGACAAGAGCTCATTAAACCTTAATTATACACATGTTGTTTTCTACAAACATCTCCATTTGGGTCTCTCTGCCTTGTAATTGTTCAACAGGGACAACCGGTTGAGATTTTGCAGATTGCAAGCGAATAACGGAGAGGCAGAGAGAAAAGGAGAAGAAAAAAATAGCAGATAGATGGAGGGAGAAAGAGGAGTGCAGAGAAGTAGGTCATGCCTCTCCATAAACAAGGCATGGTTTCTAAAATAATATACCCATCCAGTGGAAGTAATGCCAAACAACTGAGCGAATGTGGAGCTCATGTAATATTTACACAGCACTAATACATAGATGGCAGGTCTTTTTCTGAGCAGCCCCCCACCCACCCTTCGCTAGACCCAGAGGTTTCTTTCTTTCTCATCTATTTTTTTTTCCATATGCCATTTGAATTTCAGAGAAAGCCAAGTACACTGATATATCTGGCAGAGAAAAGGAATGGCGGGGGGTGTTGTGATGGCAAGTTTTCTCCTATTCTGCCTTTGTCGTTTTTCAATCCCTCATTCTTTTGCGTTGGCCTTGGCTGTGATGTTTGCGTCCCCATTTATTGCATTTTAGCGATGGAAAAGTAGACCGTAATCCAGAGTCTTTGAGGTGCAACGTGGCGATATGACTGAGGAGAATCAGCCTTTTAAAGACCATTTAAACTCCAGCTGGTGTTGTAAGGTCAGTGAGCGGTTGTTCGCAGCCTGGGCCCTGTGTGATGCTTCTGTGGTTCTCCTTGTATATGCCAGGCTGAGCTTTTCACACTGGCACTATTGTACTAGATGGGAATCCCTTACAAAAAATTCAAATGCTGTAAAGCAGACTAAAGGACTATGCTACCATTTTGTGCATAAATCTATATGTGTGTTAGAAATGTTCAGAACGTCAGAGCATTTATACTTCCATGCATTTTCACATCAACTTTTATGTTGCGTTCAATAACCTGTAGGAGGCAATGTGTGCCAGTAAAATATTTTACCAAGACGGGAGCCAAGTAAAAATAATAACAACAAACATGGCAGCATCTAAGCACTTTTTTTCAAAATTTTCAAAGAAAGACAACAAAAAATAGCGGTGTGTTGTTTTTGAATCTAAGGGGGTAGACAGAGTCAGAGTGGTTAGTTTGTAATTGTGAGATTGATTCTTGGGCCGGCCAAAACTTGATTCCTTTGAGAGGAGACTGCATGTCCTCCCCATGTTACAGCCCTCTCCTAACTGGAGTAAGTAGGAGGGACAGAAGTGACTACACATATTACTATCTTTTATAAACTCAGTGTTCTGGTAAAAACCATGAATAACTATTTTGGATTTTGGATTACTTCCGTCTTTGCTGCTATTTTTATTGACTATTACTAAGCTCCTATATGAAGTACATAATTTGAAATTTTGCTTATTGAGCTTGCTTAGTTTATTTGACAACTAAAACATTGAATTTCTAGCACAATTACGGAACGGCATGGCATAGCTATCACCAGAATCCGTTGTACATTCACTGTACGGTGTTACGTGAGCCATGTCAAGATAAACTAACATGACATATTAAACAAGAAAATGAGTCACTAGCATTATCCGCTAAAAGTAATTCTATACAACACCAATTTTAACAAACCTGCAATGGGATCTTGACTGTTTTTACTCTTCTGTAAATGTCTATGTACCGTGTGTTTGTCTCATTTCACTGCGGCCGCATTAATAGGCAGTCTCTTGGATATTGCACTCATGCAATATTAATACAGCACCCAAATATGGTCCACCCCCCCTACACACATGCATTCTATCTCTTCCCAGTGTAATTGACTATGCAAGGCTCCAAATCATCTTGGAGAAAGGGTGCAAGACAAAGCATATGCTATAGGGTTGGAACTTGAAGAGAGGACAATAGACAGAAATAGACAGGGTTCTGAAGTGGTTCTGTCAAGTGTGTGCTGTACAGCAGATTCTGAACCTTGGCACCATGTATCACTGTCGGCTAAAACAACAACAATAACAAGTGTGACCACAGTGCACTTCACTCCTGGTGTAAAAGACGGGCTGATGTTCACCTAATAACCTATTCACACATCTTGACCAGGGCTAGACATTTTTTGCTCACTGAGGCTGGTCCATTTTAAAAGTTACTAGCCAATATGCATTTCCACTAGCCAAATATGAAGTATATCATTTTGTATGTGGTCATATTAACATTATTTATATGTTTTTACTGTATTTTATAGATTTTTTCTAAACACTACAAAACAAGGATGTACATTAACATGGCAGGAGAACCTTTTAAGTTGCAAGTTTTCAGTTACATACATAAATCCAACAAACAAGCTAGTAAAAAACTAGTACTACTAGCAACAAATTAAATCTACCTTTAGCTAGTTGGCTATGTCAAGCCCTGATCCTGGCACCTATTATTTTGTTTGACTTGAGCTAACTTAAGTAAAAAGTATAAACATAAACATAAGCAAAAGTAGATATGCAGAGTTTAGCATCAACAACTCATTCATAGGAGCACCCTGGCCTATAATTTCAGATCTAGAAAAAATAGAGGTGCCAGTGAGTTGATGCCTCCAAACATGTTTAAAATCTGCTGTGAACTGAATTTTGGCTTTAAAAACAATATTGCAAATCTATTCGCAATCGCAATATCTGTCATAAAAATCGCCATTAGCCCTGACCAAAACATAATCATTACATTCTCTTGTTTGAAAAAAGCCAAGATCCAGTTGTGCACAATAGTTTGCTGAACCCACAATTGTGCTGCTTTTATATGAATATAAGACATTCAATACCACATGTATATATTGGCTTTAAAGTGTCTAATACAACAGAAATTGCTTGGAAAAAGGGGTCACGGCGGTCACAACCTCAGCGCTGACAATTTAAAAAAATTAACTGTAGGCATTTAGAGCCATAATAGACGCAGAAAGAAAGAAAAAGGGAAAAGGTTGCGGGGGCACGGTGCAGTGGTTAGAGGTGGGTTGGGGGCTGGGTGGGGGGTTGGTGCACCTTGACAGGAAGCACACACAGAGGTGAGGAGAGAGCAGGAGCTGGAGGTTAGTTAGTGACAGAGAGAAAAAAGATGTCGCTGTGGTGGAAGTGGGGGCTGCTGCGGAAGTTACCAAGCCCACTTTTAACTGCTGCTGCTGGTGACTGAGATACAGATCAAGAAGGAAAGGAGGAAGGAAGGAGGTAGGGAGGAGTTAGGAGGGACCTTGGACTAGTTGCACCTTGCACCTGATAAGTGCAGTGGAAAATGTCTGGCTTCCTCCTGCATGTTAAGTGGTTTGTGATCTTCTTCTCGGCATGCAGCCTGTGAGCTCCACGGTGCTACTGTACCGACGCTACACGCCCAGAATAAAACAACCCACAGGAAGTAGCACCTATTATTGTTCTTTGTGCATTTTACACAAGTTTTAATTAAAGTGAGCATATGTACGTGTGAAGAAGGAAATCTGAATAGGAGTCCAAAGTTAGGCTATTTCTTCTAGGCCAGTTTTCTCACCAGCAGAGAATACTGTTGACAAAGTGACAATAAATCAGGATTAACCCAGGTCTAACTAAGCCTAAACTTGGTCCAAGTCGACAAAAACATGGACTGCATAAGGACTACATAAGGATTACATCAAGACTAGAACAGGCCAAACTCCCACTACCAGAGCACTGCATTGGACTCCAGAGTACGACTTAAAGGAGCCCAAGTACCACTGTACCACTGTTTGAGAAATGTCATCAAGTTAAGCCTCCAGAATAAAGTTTGTGGCATTATTTAATATCATGTGCCATTTTGTGGTGTTATGCAGGGTGACCTAACGTCCTACCAGTAGCTTTAATCCAAGCTATTTCACTTATGTGTGCCACTAAGAAGAGTATCATATTGTGAAAACATTACAAAACAATATATATATAACATTTCACACCAAATACAACCTCAGAAAATATTTGGTGTTCCAAGTACCACTCTTAAGGAGTAATCTAGGACTGAACGAGGTCTAACTCATGTCCAAACTACAGATAAACATAAGCAATGACAGATCCAATACTGAAACAGTTCTAAACCAGGTCTACACCAGGACTAAACTAGGTTTAAACCACATCACTAAAGTGGGACTAAGCAGGACAAGCCTAGGTCCAAGTACAACCAGAGAGGGCCCACGTACCACCACCAGTACCTGCACCACAGTTTGAGGACCAGTGGTCTAGAACACATCCACAGTTTTTTTATATGTCTTAATTGAGAATTTACAAAATTCACAGATTCCTATAAAAGCTTTGTTAGCATTCAACCTTGATAAATGATTCAGGACACATGGCCTGGGACATCCATACAACCTTTTCTGTGATTAAAAAAGGTGTGCACCAACAATATTACACAGCACTGGGTTAGCTTTCCTCCCTTTGCCACTCTTCCTCTCCTCAGCCCTGCAGCAGTGTGGAGATAATTCAAAAAAGCACTTGCAGGAAGAACACATGAAAAAAGAAGACATATGAAATTAAATTCTCGTCTGTGACTATTGTTCTTTCATTTCTCTCTCCTTTGTTACATAAATGCATAAAAGCAAAGGCAGGCGAGATTCTAATTATGATTTTCACAATGCTAAAAGATTTCATTTTTTTATATTAAAATATGAAAGAAAAGGTTTGACAAACAAAGTACTCTTCCGGCACTTTGTCAAAGTCAAAGTACTGCAAGTGCTGCATCGCTTAACTTCAATAAAACGAATCTTTTTTTTCTACCAAGTCTAGAACAATTATATAAAAAACTGGAGACTTTGATGTTCCCTGTACATCAGCTTTATCAGAGAAGGCATCACAAAGGAGAAGTAGTCACAAAAGTATTACAATGTCATTCGCTCCTTATTAAATCATCACTTAGGACTGTGGTTCACAAGCTGTGGTACATTGGTTTAAGTGGACCTGCTGTGGTCAGGAGCTAGAAATCAATATGAGGATCTAGGGCTGTGCGATCTTGCGATTATATTGTGATATGAACTTATGACGATCTGCTAATTTGAAAAGATTGCTCAGTCAAGCTACAGTGCATACATTTGTGCTCGTCACTTTTACTGTAACAATACCAGTATTCAAGTATTATGATGAACACTGGGTTAGGCACAGTTAACATTAGGCATGACTTAGACCTGGCTAACCCAAATTAAGTTCTGGTTTAGTCCTGGTTTAGAGTTAGTTCTAGTTTAGTTCTTGTGTCTAACCTAGTCCTGATATAGGCTGCTTTTTACGTTTAAGTTCTTGGTGTCAAAAGTTAGCATATAGGTTTAGGCACTAACAGTAAAAGTCAGTTGGCTGCTTCATCTTCTGCACTTACAGTTTCATTCTTAGAAGACCACATTAACCACTAAGACTGGGGTACTCTTTTGGGAACCTTGTGGCGTCTAAGAGAAAGAAACTGACATCCATCATGAAAAGCATGAGGTTAAGTTTAGGGCAGGTGTGTCTAATTTAGTTTCTATTTAAAAAGCCAGTCTTTCAAAGTCTAACTGTTCTGGTAATTGAGAGTTTGCCGACTCTAAATAATATGATAATTAGACATAAGGTTAAAAAAGCACAGGTGAAAGGTTAAATCTTACCCCAGTAGAGGGCAGTCTCTTGCCGTCAGGGTTTGGGCGCATGGGCAGGGAACTGTAGAGTCTCACGCCTCGATCTGCTGCAGCGTATCTGTTCTGTAAAAAAAAAAAAAAGACAACAGGACATGAGTCAGGTCTTACAATAGAGTTTGCACAGTACATAGGATAGCTTTTTAAAGTAGCCACAATCATTCAAGATCAACAAGACCAACTTCAAATCATTATGTACTGTGTGCAGTCTAGTTCAGTGAAGGCTTGCACAATCACAATTTCTGTTTTTTTCATTTTATTTTATGTTATTATAATCCAAAAAAACTGAAAGACAAATTCAGCACTGATAGAGTAAGCAGAATATTACAAAATAAGGTATTTTGTACATTAGATCCACACTGCAGATTTAAGTCTTTAACATACACTATGAACAATGGCCAGTGACACTGATAGACAACCATTGACACTCGCATCACTATGGGGCAATTTACAGTTACATTTCCCCTGACACTATGTCTTTGGAGGAAGACAGAGCACCTAGAACTAAACATATCGAAATTATACCTAACTTATGTACCTATAGCAATTTAATACAGTGGCAGTAGGACATGAATTTGACCTGATGTAGCTGGATTAGTTTTTGTCCTGGTTTAGTGTTGATTCGATCCTAATTTAGACCTGGCTAGGGCTTGGTTCAGACATGGTCTACTTCCCATCTTTTTTAACTGTTTACACTAGTAGTAGTTGGTGAGAAAAGTTTGAAAACCACTGCATTATGACATTTTTAGTCTATACTTACTTTACTTGCAAACCCGTTAACAAACTCTGATTTCATCTGTGATATTGATTAATTAATATGGGTATTATATAACTATAGCCTTCCTATTATGTGCCCTGGTTTTGTTTACCAGTGTTGTTATTGCGATACATTTTCTCTGAGTGAGACAGACTGTGCTGGCCTGCCACGTTCACTCACATCTCCTCATGGTGATGTAGCACACATAATAACTGGATAAGGTTGGCTCGGCAGCGGCACTAATGGAACTAAGCTCTTGTGTTCAGTGGCCAGGCTTGTAGCACTGCTCTACACTGACTGACTGCACTTTCCTTTACATTACATAGCTCGTAATTACTACATAGTGGTCTCTATACCGTATGCTCCCCTGTCGACTCCTCATCTTTATGCTTTGAGCACTATACAACCTGTAGAAGTGGACTGAAGCTCTCAGTGGTTTTCAAACTGTGGTGCAGCCAGGAGCCATAGATGGTACATAGGCTCTTTCTAGTTGAGTCTTTCGCAATGCCAGTCTTGATTTAATTTAGAACCAGTTTTGTTTCTGTTTTACTACCCTGATAGAGGACTTGAATTGAGGAATTGAAATGTGGAACTGCTAGTCCTGGTTTTGGCAAAATGTATCAGGTATAGTGCTGGTTTGCACCTGGTTAAGACATTGTTTAATCCTGGTTTGGATCTGCATTAGTCACCTTTTAGTCTAGTAGTTTAGATCTGCTTTCCTAATGTTTGTGTTTGTGAGTGTGTTAGCAACTCAAGAACTATTAAACATATTTGAATGACATTTTCAGGGAAGATAAGAATTGACTCAATGTTGGGTATGATCCATCAAGGATCTTTTTTTAAAGAATGGCACCCATTAGCAACTTTAATTGAAAAATACCACTGATTCAGGGAAGGTCAGAAATTATACAACGACAAGTTGATTAAATTATGACCTGATTTAGTCTTAGTTTGGAACTGGCTTAATCCTGGTTTAGAACTTTGTATCTGCATTAGTCCCTGTTTAGTCTTGGTTTATAGATCCACTTTAGTCCTTGTTTAGAGCTGGTTTAGTTTTGTTCTTTTTTGTAAGATATTTTTTTTGCATTACACTATCAAGCTAGACCTGATTTAGCCCCACTTTGTCCTTGTGCTCTACACTGACTGCACTTTCTTTTACATTACATGGCTTATAATTACTGTGTACTGGTCTATGCTTCTAGGATTCATCTTCTTTTTGCTTTGAGTGCTACCACACAACCTGCAGAAGTGGATTTGAAGCTCTTAGCGCTGGAGAAGATAATGATTTGCAACAAGGTGCCAGTGCCAGGGAGATGGGGTACAGCTCGGTTGGTGGTTGGTGATGTGGCCCAAAGACACAGCAGGGGTCGTTCACAGGATTCACTTCAAATCTCACTGCTCCTCATTTCCATGTCTCTCTGCATCCGCACAACTCAAACTATGACTTCACAAACAGTAAACACTGCAACGCACCTTTGTGATTCTGTCATATTTGATCACGTTCCACGTTTGGCACAAAGGATATAGATGTAACAAAAAAAAAGGTACTCAATATGGAATTAGCAGTTTTTTGATTATGCTGTGCTACTATATCGGTGGTTGCAATATTGATGAAGTTGAAGATGGTAAAAAATATATGATTTATCAAAATTTGTATTGTAAATTTAGCTTGAATAGCATTTGTATTTATTATTATTGTTGATTGCAATCTGAGCTAGTGTCCTTGTCTTAACTCAATAATCTTTTTTCACTTGCTCCCATTAGAGGAATGCATCTGTGGGCCTTAGGCGGTAACAATGGTAGAATAAATCTCATTACTTTAGTAAGGCCACAAAATGTATGTATCCAAACAGCAGGAGAGAACATTCGACTTCACTCAGGGAGACTGTATGCAATCAAATTAGCATCTGAAATTTAAAACAAAACAAACAAACAAAGAAACAAAGCACTTGTTTTTATTTAACTATTAAAAATTGAAATCTGAAATGTTGCCCTAGGCGGTTCCAAAATTTACACACTGCTGATTGACAATTATATTTTTAGAACTGGGCAAAAGTAATTTTTTAACAATAACAAACAATAAAGTTGGCCTTTCATTTCATAAGACTTTCAAATTCTTTAGATATTGTTAAGGTCTAAATGCATCACCACTCAAGTACAGCCATTGAATGCAGAAGAAAAAATAACTACAACCAACCAAGAATCAAACCACCAACCTTCTGCAGTTAAGAATCAATATGATGAGCAGATTTTATGAGAATCTCTTGATTTTGTTAAGGCCTTAAGTACAACATGTGAATGCAGAAGAGAAACGCAGCATGTATTATAGTCATTACATAAGGTTCAAAGAGCATGATTTATACCTAATAAGTATCGCTGCATGTGGACCGGTGCGTGTGTTAACTGTATGCTGATCCTAAAGCGCTGGGCCTATCACAGTCTTCCCCCGAGGCACACACTGAGTTCTTGCTGTGTAAGGTTTTGATTTCCTGTGCTCATTATGAAAGGTGAAAACAGATATCATATCAACATATCAGCAGCCATCTTGTCAATACACTTTGCATAGTGATGAGACAGCGCTTTTTATCCAACACCGCAGTCATAATATACTCTGAAAGGGAACACAATAACAATATTTGATCGGGTTTAAAAGTTCCCTTGAGGTAAGGAAACATGGAAACGTTTTGAGTTTTGACAATTATTGGAAGTATTTTGAATATTAAAGGAAGAATTAAGTTATTACCTAAAAGCAGCTGGAGTTCAGTGTGGAAGTATTTTCTATCTCTATTTTTCTATCTCTCACATTACATTTATTATCTACATTGTAAGAAGGAGCACTGTCAATATAAACTTTCAGTCTTTTTTGTGTCTGGCTAAAGCCTATCCAATATTTACAGTAGAACCCGTGCAGTCTAAAGTATTTGATCATCTCTCCAATCAGACCCATCACTAGTCGTGTACGTTCTACAAACCAACATTTCATTTGCTTTGTATCTTGTTCTGAGGCTGGCCCATATCTTTTTCTTTTCTACAAGGCTTGCCAGCATTGCCGCTAAACGAATGCCTTGTAGAATTGCTTGCTTTATCCAGCCAAGGAGCCGTGGTAAGTGAATGTTTAATATTTCTCCAGTGTGCCAAGCTAATCCGGCCCCGTGGCATGCCATTACGGCGCTAATAACAGCTGTCCGTGGCCTGGAGGGGACACGAGCCGGCCGCGCCATGCTAACCGGCCCTGACAGACTCATTAGGGGAGCTGGCACCCACAACAGCAACAGCCAAAAGTCTGAGTGTTACCCTTCTCGCTAGTACACGGCGGTTCACACCACAGTTCAGCAAAGTGCACTGAGCCTCGTTCACTACACTTGTTCCCTGACACCTTCCCTTTGTTTTGTGCTGTCTTCAACCCTAGCAACAATTTTCCAAACAGTCAGGTAAATTTAGATAATAAAAAATGGAGAGATATATTTTTGTATTGTATTGTATTTTGTATAATATCTGACTTTTTTGCTCAAGTGTTGGTCAAGTGCTTGATGTATTTGCAACCAAGCTATATTTAAGTTATTTTCCTTGCTGATAAATACTTTGTGAACTATCTTGATGACATGCTAACAAACTAAGCTTAGCTAAAACCTCCTGTAACTAATTGTGAGTAGACAGAAAAATAGTGAGTAAACTCAAAAGAATAACTAAATAATTTGAATGAAAGTATCAAAGGACTAAAAAAAGCATTGAATTATCCCCATACTAAACCAAACATTATAATACATTAGTCTTATATAGCGCTTGTCTAGGCACTCAATAATGCTTTACAATTTCATGCATTATTCCTTCACTCCTCTCTCATATTGGTGGTAGCATGGCTGCCATTCTGCACCTACAGCCTTTGCCATAAATAGGTTACTGTAACTCTCAGGTTAGGTCAAGTCTCAAAAAAATTAATTTCATGTACATCCAATCAAATGTTCATCATTTGTCACACTCTTAGTTGAGCTTGCAATTGCCATTGTTATACAGTCTATATCCATTTTATCTGAAATGAAACACAACAGTGAAGGAAAAAGGCAACCGAAACAATAATACAATTCTAGGACTGAACTAAAGAACTGACCATGAACCAGGCGCAACATGCACTACACTTGTTCCCTGATACACCGGTCCACATGCAGCGATACAACCTAGTCACCTCTTACAGTTTTTCTCACTGCTTTTGTCTGCCTCCCCTTTAAACCAAATACTTGCCAGCCGTTTACCATCTCGGCTTGACACCTCTTATAAATCGACTTTTTACCACGCTGCTACGCCCACACAGTTGATACCAAACCCCAAAGGCAGTGTTCATATTAGTACAGCACTGTCTCAGGGAAGTATAGACAAGTTAAAAGGCATTAGTTTGCAGGTAGAGGAAGATGCAAGCCTCACTGGCATGCCCTGTTTGTTGTATCAGTTACTGTGGGGCCTGTTTCAGGACAAGAGGGACTTCCCCGGACTGACAGCAAAGGCAAACAATGTCCTGTCGCCCAATCACTGTGGACCCAGCAGAATATAAACAAAGTCAGCCAATCACAGTCATGAGATATAAACTATTAACAATGGGGGGAGGGGGAAAAGACAGTATAATGTGTGCTGTTTACTCTAGTGAGACTATATTTAACTGTATGTAAATAAATACATTGAAAAATCAATCACATGTCATTTAATTTTTTTATTGCTTTCTGTGTGTATTCTGAGTCTTTCAGTTTTAGTTGGAGTTTCCACACAAATGTTGACTTCCGGGAAACCAAGAAAATGAAACTATTATTCAAGTTGTTTTTGTATTTAAATGAAGTTAACCCGGCAACTAACTGCCCATTGTCCAGAATCAACCCCGCCTAAAAGGCTGATTATTTCTGGGATAGTCCCAGTCTTAACAAGAAGCTGAACATTATTGAGATTTAATAGTAATTATTTGTTGTGTGTTATATGTTTTTGTTTCTTTCTTATTTTACTGTATTTCACATTTTATGCAGGTTTAAAATAACCCTATAAATGTTGCATTTATGAAACCACTATGTACCACTAGAAAGAGCCCAAGTACCATTGTTTGGGAACCACACATTTTTGGTTAAACTGACCCATGGACAATTATATACAGCAAAGTATAAATAAAAAATAATTGGAACACCAAACGTATTGCAAACAATTACCTAATATTATTCTGAACCAAACTATAAAGTTGGGTTGCAATATCAATGGTCAAACAAAACATGGGGAAAAAAGTTTGGGAACCTATAGCTCTAAAACATTCTGAGCATAACATGGGCTCATTAGATACAAGTGCTGCATTTGCCTTTTTATAGTTTGGGAGTGGGGGCGAGGGGGGCACTGTAAAACCCAGGGCACAGCTGTGGGCTACGGTTACCTGTAACGTTAGCTGTAGCATGTTATATTATTTACGCAGATCTGGACTTAATGGAACACATGTGCTGTCTGTAGCTAACATTCTTCCCAGATTAGCCAAAGCCCTGTCCACATCAGACTGAACCGACCAGAGGAATGCAAGGCCCATAGCAGCTTATGGAGAAACCCTATCACTCTAGTATACATTCACACTGTATTTATATTATGGAAAATTATATGTCCACTGTACTGTGTGTTCACTAAAGGACTGCATGAGGGGTGGGCAAGATGGCGAAATCGTGATATGGAGTTATGAAGATCGAGCTAATTCAGGAAGATTGTTGAATCGTGATGCAGCAAATTCATTTTTGCTCTCCTCTACATAGAATCTATACCGTCGTCTCCTCTACACCATATTTTTTTACTGTAACATCATGTTGGATGTATGTCTACTAAAAATGGTTTTATGGTGTATAAGGCAAAAAAATTAAAGTAAACTAAAATAATGATAAAATCGAAATTGTGATCTTGGCTTAATAAAAATTGTGATTATTATATTTTTACCATATCGCCCACCCCTAGGCTGCACAATACACTGAAATGTATCTCGATAACAGTAAATGCAATGACCAAGAAACTAAATGTAAGGATATGATGTTATGGTCTTTATGTAACAGAAATGTACACATATGATTTAAAAGCTGGGCTGTAAAAAATAATAAAAATAAAACTAAATGTATTCTTTTATAAGTTTTGATTCACACCCAGTTTTGACAACTACAATATCTACTGAATTTAAAATCTAGTCAAACCATAACCATCTATGTTAGAAAGCAATTTAAGAATGACAAGTCATATCGTTACCACAATGTTTACACTTAGTTATTGCATGTCATGTTTTTCTACCATCGTGCATCTCTAGTTTACAAAAGAAATCAATATACAAACATTTCCCTGACTTAAAATAGCCAGTGAGTGCAGTTCAATTGTTCTGCCTTTCAGCCTTCTGCTTCCTGATATTTGAAATGATAAAACATATAAGGCTGTCACTAAGGTTGCATAAACACGTTACATAAGATCAGTCAGATTTCTAGCGGGATTAGTCGAACAGTCAATATTGAAGCGTGAATCACTTTTCTGTGGTTTATTGGAGACAACAGTTGCAGCCGTGTGTGCTCTTTTGTGTTTGCATATTGCGTTGTCAGGAACCTTTTGACACATTTTGTATAGCTTTCATTGTAGAAAAAATTGGTAAATATTGTTTAAGCCATATTTGAGGTAAAGGCGTGCCTAAGGCCTATAGTTGCTGAGATAGGCTCCAGTTATGCCCAAACCATAATATGACTTTGAATGTATATGAATGAATAACTTTTGTCCTGTTAAAAAACATAACTACCGGTTTATTTGAGTGTTTATTTAGAAAGTTGGAGCTGAAGCCAACATACCTAAGATAAATATTATATAAAGTATACATGCTTCAGCGTCTACTTATTCAACACCAATATATATAACTTTTATGCTTGCTGTTTTTCCCCTCCAGCTAGAAGCCTGTCAACCAGTTCTCTTTCTGCTGCTACAAGAAATTCAGATTTTGACTGAATGTTTTGAGTTTCGTAGCGACACGAGTTTCTGTGGTGCTGTCCAACAAAATATGAACAAAGACTGTCAAATCTGGCATAAATTAAGCATAATGAAAGTTTAGCAAATTAGCAAATGATGGACAGGTTTCTTAATTAAGATCGCTCCTAGAAAAAATGTAATGTGCTTCAAATACCCAATCACAAGGGGAAAAGCATTAGTTACAACATAGTGGCCAGCATGGAAGTTATGTACGTCACAATAGTACAATGGTTTAAAATAGATCCTCGTTGGCATTACAGCAATAAAGTTTGTCAGCATAGACCATCTACATTGCAAAACAAGCAAAAACAGATGGTATGAGGTTGAATGGGTAATCTAATAATTAAGGATCTTATTTCTATCACAATTCTAAACTACTGCAATGAAATACAGAAAGTTCACAGGACAAATCAGTCAAACTGTGCAGCAATCTTTCACATGATGAAGAATGTTCAATGGTCTTAATTTACTTAAGTAGATCAGTCCAAATAAATAAAGTAGCATTCAACTCACATGGACTGTTTCACAATCTAAGATGCTGTATTTTATTCCATTAGCTTATTGCAAAAACAAAATACTTCTATCAGCTTCAATCAACACATTCTCGATTCTATTTGAGATTTCTTAAATGGTATCAGTATTAAATAGCCTATGGGGGTGGAATGGACATATTTCTAGATAGACTGATTTACTTAACTGAGACAATAAAAGATTTTTCATGTGAATGTTACAATTTTTCCAGAGTGGACCAAAGCTATTACCATTTTCAACTGAGTCACAACTTCAGTCAACCACTTTTTTTAAAACCTTCTCTTCGATACTAAATTTAAAAATATCCTTCTCTCTCTCTCTCTAAATTTCTAAAAGTAAAAACAAATATCAAAATACAACACAGAGCCAGGGGAGATGCTGTCTACGTCAGGCAATCTTGTACAGTAAGTCAGTGTTAGCATCGCATTTAGAAGTTCAATCACACATCGCACAAAGACACAGGGGCTGGGAGGATGAGAGGAGGAGGAGAGTGAGCGATGGGGAGATAAAGAGTTGGAGTTGATATGCTGACTACAGGCACTTGATTTGGTTTCAGAGAGCATTGTTACAGTGCTTTGAATTAATGTCTCCCAAAGAGTCCAATTGTGATTCTTGGGCTATGCTGACAGAATATTTGACAGCGCCGGGTGAGCTGCTGAGCTCAGCTGAAATCCAGTGTTGGTGAGAGAGAGCCTGTGTGATTGTATACGGCCAATGCCCTCTACATTAGAAACACATACAACACGTACAGATGTTGAAATGCAAAGTCAATATGTGTAATATTGATAGACTTGATGCTGACTTGGAAAGTTGGTCAAACAAAAGCCCAAATCATTGCAAAAAACATGTTATTCAGAATAGTTAATATAACCTGCCACTGTCCCGGGACACAAAGCTAATAAAGTTGTTAGATAAAAGTATTATGACTTCAAAGTAATTTACTAAAACACTGCTGGTACGGTCCTCAAAACAAAAAGGTTATTAGATTGTTGTAACTTCATATCATGATTCAGTTTTTATCGCCATATTATCCACCCCAGACAACCAGCCAATCTCACATAAAAGATACATGCATGTCTTTGGATGAAGTAAAGTAAGAGAGAACCCACAGGAGCACAGGGAGGATATGCCGACACCAATCTGAAAATTAATCTGCTTGTTGTGAACTGAATTGAAAGCCCCTAGTTTGTTCAGGTGCCTACACAGTATTACCAGGTATTGCCTTATAAACAGGTCTTTGCAGCTTAGCAATATCACTAATAATTCAATGCATTTCTCACAGAGCTAATATAGGTAGCCCACTTAAACAGCAGACAGTGAATATATATACCTGTACTGACGATTTCATAATTTCTTTCTTCTACTTTCACCATTCATAAATTGGGTTTATATTTAATGGGACATGCCTTCAAATATGAAAATGTAATGTGTCAGTGATGCATGAGAAAATTCACAGATGACTCAAGTACATATTGGTTTACATTTTCATTTGTGTACTGTATGTTGAATAATCAAGTGACAATTTATGTTACCTTTCATTTTACCTAAGCCTAGATATTCTTGAATTTTGTTTTAGATTTTTGTTTTAGTAAGATCAACCTCCACGGGCATGCTGTTGGCGTCAGAGGCGAGAAAAATATGCCTTTAATCTGCCAGAAATCTTGGCTTGGATTTTGGTATGCCAATCAAACACCAAATTATATGTATGTACAAGTTCCTTGTGGCTGAAAATTACTGTTGACTGTGGTTTTCATTGACAATTTGTGGTACAGAAATTGTGAAATTTGGTAACTAACACAATATTCAGAACTAAATTGTGAGCTGGTTTAGACCTTGTTTTATTCAGGTTTAGTCCTGGTCCACAACAAGACCCAGTCTTTTTTAGAGCGACAGTAGATTTGGGTCAGTTCAAGTTTACACATTTAGACTTTTAAAACTGGTTTAGTATGAAACTTTAAATAATGTGCTCCCTTCTCCCCTTCTTCTTCTTCAAACCCTACTGTATATCACGGTCACACACCATAATAATTGAGAACAACAAGCAACAGCCTGAAGCTAGCTTTTATTTGCTAAAAAACTATTTTTTTATATAAAACAGCAGCTCCACCACATTATTCCTGGTAGATTCTAGTTCTTGACAAATAAAGGTACAACCAACCTGAGTGCTCCTGCCCCGTGGAAGCATGTGATTGGTTGGAAAAAGTGATTCTGGCTCTAAAACAAAAATCCTTATAGCCCACAGAGCATCTTACAGTTTCACTTTTCTCATATGACTTCTGGTATACTTTACTTAATACTGAGTAACTATTTTTGCTCAAATACAAAGTGAAAAATATCAGGTCCTGTTTTAAGCATATATTGCCACTTATTTGACAAATTACTAACTAAAGATTATAACTGTGATGTATTTGCTGTCTCTCTTTTGACAAATCATTCTCTATTTCTCTGCATTCACAGCACTACCCTTTACATCTTCATTTCCATCTCGAGAGCCAAGCCTTTCCCAATTAGAAATCCCCCCCTTCCGACCAACTCAAATTGAATTGCCCCATCATTTGCATAATGATAGCTCACCGGGCTGACGGCCGATTTACCATGAGATGAAATGTAGCAATCACTTAAGAGAGTGAGCATGAGGGACTGTGGGTAGGGGCGAGCGACGGGGGAAGTGAGAGAGAGAAAGAGGATGAAATGGGATCACACTGATAGAAAGACAGATAGAGAAAGAAAAATGTCGGACAGGTAAAGTATTTGGGTTATTGTCTATTACAGCCGCGAGGAAGGTAGTGTCCTCAATATGACAAGTGGAAGTGGACACAACAAGGACACTTAAGGACGCATAGGTAACATTGTCCTTCTTGTCAATGCGTACATACATTCATCTTCCCACCCTAATTAGCATATGGAACAACTTGGATATTGGGACGGTGAAACTTTCTATTCTTAAAAATCTACAGTTATACAGTATGTCACTTCATTTTAAGGGTCTATTGTAAAGAAGCAGTAGGCAAATAAAAGTAGTGCTATTAAAATGGGACATTTTCTCCAGAGTCCATGTGACCTTTTTACTTCAAGCTACCTCACATCAAGAATACTTAAAAGCGAAAGAGGTTTAAGAGTGTAGGGAACTTCAAAAGATTTTTTGCAAGACCAACCATGGTCCAAGCACAGCTTGGATGTATCCAAAAAACGTTGGGTTTACAACTGTTTATTTAATATTAGAAAACCTAATATAATTGGTTGTTGTTAGATGTTCATGTATGTGAATGTGTTAGAAATGTTAAATGGTAAAGTTGCATAAATTCGAAAAAATGTGCATTGCAACAAATTACATGCATTGTATTAATGTTGTGTAATAGTTTACTAGCTAGACCATGTTTAGTCCAGAGAATTGTATTACTAAATAAATTAAATTAAATTAAAATTAAATAAAACTACACATCTGTTGTGGTTTATCATTAATATCATCTCACAAAGTCAACGTAGTTACTGCCTATTGCCTGTGTTTTATTATTATTACAGCAAGCTCTACATTGCAAAATCTTTGTGTATCAATCAAGCTAACAACATAGCTAACGATTTATCACTGGAATCCTACAAGTGTTTTATTCCAAGAGCAAGAGTAATTTATTGTGAAATTCTTGTCAAAACTGCCCGGTCTATTGTTGGTCTGGTGATGTGTGGTGGTCTATTTTTAGTAGCTCAAGTAGATGCCACTTGGCGACTTATGAGTTAGTTCCTGCTTTGGATCAATGTGGGGAACTCCGGCCCCGCCCACAGTTTATAACAAGTGCTGCGGCTGTCAACAGTGGAGTCCAATGTGAACGCCCTATCTGTTAGTAACCACTCCGAGCTCTGACATGAGCACAAATTACTGCAATCAACAATATGATAATGATCTGGAGGCCTCCCCTTCTTCTGCTGCATTGATCTAACCTTCTGCTATGGGCTTGGAAATTTAATTTGTAAAAGTCCTGATAGATTCTTTTGGAGCCATGTCACGAAGCGGTGTGCCAATCAAACACTTTAGTAACATCAGGCCAAATGATGGATGGAGTAACTGCTGGAGGCTAATGCTAATTGAGATGTGCTACTGGCAGAGCATTGTGCATTTTACGCAATTTAATAAATCTTTGTGCTTGTCCAATTGAAGGCTATGGATTTTAGCATAAATGCAAAATACAAAACTGCTGTATACTAGACAGGATGCTGAATGAAATTATTGCTAACACATAAGTAAAATTGGTTAGCTAAAGGTTCTAGGTATGCATTTTGCTAAAAACAAACAAGAAAACTAGAAAGCACTTGGAGCTCAGACCTTCTGGTCTGTGTGTGATTTCTGACCTTTCCTGAAAATTGCATCCAAATTTGTTGCAAACAGGTGGAATTATTAAAAAAAAAAAAAAACTAGTCACACTCAAAATCGTATCAATTGTTCTTTGTGTCATTTCTAAACTTCCCAGAAAACTGCAAATTTTAGCTAACAGATACTAATCTTTGAAAAAATCCAGGATCTAGAAGTCGATCCAGCCCAAAATGTAATCAATCCATGTGAAAGGTAATAATCGTCTTGTGTTACCAATATAGACCTAATCTAAATATTTGGCATTTTTTGCAATCAGATTTACATATTCACTAGAGAGAGGTCATATTTGTTGCTAATAATCATTGTGATATGTCGGGCTATATCAGGTTGGAAGCTCTGCCCAGGGTCTGATAAGGCCACTGTTTATTGTCTAACTTCCACTCTCCAACCTGCACAAGCTCACATTGTCACACACGGTACTTTCCACTTTGGCCATTACCTCAGCTTGGGCTAATGTGTGTGTGTGTGCATGTGTTTGTCTGGATATTAACCATTTCAAGATAAGGAGTGGCATTTTTAGACAAGAAAATTCACAAAAAACTGGTTGTTCTGCATATACTTAAGAATGACCAATTTAACTGTAATACAGCAAATGTTATTTTGTGGTAGAAATGTATTTAAATTAAATTAATAAATTAATTTATATAAAGTTTTAATTTATATTATATACATTAACACATCATGTTATCTGCAAAAACACACAAATACAATGCTGTCAAAGACAAAATGTGTGACACTGACAAGATCATATGTTGGCAACACATGCAAATCAAAGCAGTATTTTCAACTTTACAAACCACAAACATTGGACGTATTCAGCATGTCACTCTGATAAAAGGTGTCTGATAAAAAGATTCAGTCCTGGTAACCTAATTTTCTTGCATACAAAATATTTATCTTCCTGCCACCCTGACCCCATTATAAATTCTGTAAATGCTGCATAATTGACAGGTCATCAGAAAACATTTTTGAAGCAGCATATGCACAAATCAGTCACTTTTCACATTAAATCGTTTTCGTCAATCTTCTAGTATCTTCTTCCTGTGTGCAGCTCTACACAGGAGATCAGTGATCGCATGTTTAAAGTGGTGCGGTCCAGACAAGAGGGAGTTAAGTCCCTTATCTCTCGTCCCCAGAAGAAATTCCTACTAGAGGCCTTGCTCTGCTGGTTTCCTGCCTTCTTGCCCAATGCCCTATTTTTACTCATGGGGGCTGTAGAATACCAGGGGCAGCTTTTTCCTTGTCACTAACATGTTTCCTGCCATTCTCACACTGACACCCCCCTCCCTCCCCCCTCCCCTGCACATTCAAAATCGCAACCCCCTCATCACAGGTCCTAACCTTTCAGTCGGGGCACTTCATATTCAAATGTACCTGCCAATATACAGTAAGAGCAGTGACTAGGCCATTCTCCCCTGAGCAAGTGTTATTTAAGCTTAGTTTTAAACATTGGATTTAGCATATGTACGGCTGCAACTAATTGCAAATGGCATATTTTTGGAGTCTCTGCTCCAGTTAACGATGATTGATTACACAATTAGTTTAGATGGGATGGTATTTCTTATGTTAGAATTGAATTACCATTATTCAAAAATATAGGTAAGTAAAAATCTTCATTCAGATTTAATAGAATCTTGTGTTTAACATTTTTTTAGTTCACATTAGACTTAATTTGAACCAGTGACCTATGCCTGTTCTTCATTAGGCCAATTGAATGAGCTTTCTTCTCAATTTCCTTGTTACTTGTTCTTGTACTAAACCACTGACTGACAGGCTGAACTCACTTCAGTTATGAGTACTTGCCAGTGGCTGGTACAGAATGTGCATTTAAAGAAATCTTAAGCAAGAAGCCAGAGAATGAATGGCAATGTAATGAATGCCTGGGGAGACATGATATCAGTGAGTGGCTTTTTTCATCCTATTCATACACACTGTAAACGCAAGTGGATCAATGCTGGTTAAAATCACTAATAGCCCATGAGAACGGCTCATTTTGTTAGTGCAAGGTCTGATCACTCTTTTCTGCTACTGTATTAAAGGAATGCTAGAAGGGAATAGTCTACAGGTATAAAAAAAAACATTGTCTGCTACATCTCCAAGGCTACTTTTCTTATAAAACGTTCACAATGACAGTTTGGCTTTGACTGCCAGTTTGTATTATTTGTAGCAATTTAAAAGGGAAGGCAAGGAAGTTGGATATCATGAAGCAAAGATGGCGGACACCTGCGCTCCAATCACTTTCACTGCATTATAAGGCTGCCTATTGCTTTTGTTCAGGGTACATTTATGAATATCAATATTATTTCCCAGTAGGAGGTAAATGGTATTGAATGGTTGCCAGGCTGCCTCTGCTGAAAATGGGGGAGGAGGGCTGCTCAGCTGACTAAAAAGAGCTATTCTGCATTTTATCTCTCAATCAGTGTGTTTGTGAAGACTGAACAGACAAATGTGCATGAACAAATGTGGGCTGCGTTTTGACTTGGAGGAGTATAGGAAAAGTATAGGAGCTGGTTGCTATGCCATGTGAGAGAAAGTTCACGTGATGCAGGCAAATGGTCTTCAGCAGGATGGAAAGACTGTAATCAAACCATAAATCAGAAATCAGTGAACTGCCATCCAGCTACCCCTCCGCCTCCTCTCACTCTATACACTCAGACTGGTTGTTATGTTACATACAGTCATGCATATACAGTTTGTCTATGGAAGAATTGAATTGCAAATCAATCGAAAAATGTGTTTTGCGCAAACCAAGCTTTATACTATAAGAAATAATCACATATAGATCACAGATCAGTGAACCTCAAAATCTATGTTTTCTGCTAATGTTTATGCAACTTGCACCTCTAAAATCGTATCTGTCCAAATGAAAATGTGATGGAAATGTAACATTCTCAAGTAAGCTTCCAAACAAATATAGTATTTGGAAGTTACAAAAAATATATTCAAGTAATCCTACAAAGAAAAAGTCATAATTAACAATTGTATAAATGTAGTAAAACTAAATTTCATGACAAAAACCTTCACTGTTATACACAATGTAGTTTAATTGTGTTGTTTTTAACAGTGCATTGTCTGTGGTGCTAACACTGCCTTGTCTTGGTGTTTGTCATTTAGCACTCCATGAAGCTAACTGCTTACCTAGCTTATGCTTTGAGCGAGTCAAGTAGAGTAGAGTGGAGAATAATTAAGCAGAGCATACACACATAGCACAGGGGAACTAAGCAATGACCAAGAAAAAAAAGCAATCTCTGTTTGAAAAAAAAATATTTTTTTATAATTTCTACAATTTTTTTGACCAGCCCCATAGACATAGCTGTTCTCTGACTCCAAAGTCCATATTTATCTGACTGTCTTCCATAGAAAGCCACCTGGAGTGTGCTATTATACTGACAGAACAGTAGGGTCATTGTGAAGGAGCTGTGTGATATCAAGGAGAGTGACCCATTTAGAAAGAGCCACTGAGCTGACAAGCCTCTGTTATGTCTAGGACATCTGGAGGGCTGCAGCTCCTCAATCTATACTTACACTACACATACTACACACATACTGACACTACTGACATTCACTTTATTCTCGGTGGCCATTGTGGCAAATATTGTAGTCACTGAACCCAGTGTTATTATAGCCAAGTTTGAAGATTCTGTTATGTTTCTGTTATATTAATGCATTAATATGAAGTATTAATAGATGAAGAAGTGGCAATATGTCCACAGGCCAGCCAAACATGAATGGACCTGGGTTAATTGACGGTATATGCTTTTTCATTTCTACCCATTGAGTTTGTTCCTAAGTGTGATAAATAAGGAACTAAGGAAATAAGAAACAAAGATTTAGGTTTAAAAGTGATTCAATTATATGTATGAAATCAAACTATCTACAGTGGGAATATGTCTGTTGTGTACATTTAGCAGGTAGGCTAGTGCTAATGCCACGCACATAGTGACAGATATTTCGCACATTCAACCATAGGTCATTTTCAGAATGTAGTCTATTGCAGTACACTGAGAAGTTTGGAAATGATCCAACATGTCAAGGGCCTTGGTTGTCCTGCAGTGTTTTTAAAGCAGCTGGGATCAGACTGTGGCGCGCTGCTATCGGCTGTTCAGCACAAGTGCTCTGTGGAGATCAAGCAATCTTATTATTTAAATGAGAATTACATTTGTGGAGGCTGATTTAATCCAAAGCTGTTGAAAAGCCAAACTGTAAAAGAAGAAAGTGTTTGAAGTTGGAAAAAACACTGAATTCAAAAGAAAGAAAATGTCTCCATTCATGTATCATACACAACGTCGGCCAAAACAACCGTGATTTGTCCAGAGAAGCTGCAGTGTAGCTTTATATAAATGAATACATGAATGTATAATGAGCAAACAAAATGAGCCAAGGAGAGCAGAGTGAACTATACCCCCAGGGAGAATGAAATTATCCAGAATAGACAGCACACCATAATAATATTGGTTGGGCAAACTTTCCTCTGATTTATTTATTATAAGTAAGGTATGTATATGAGCTCCACAACATATTGGAGGGGCATACAACAGACAATTATTAATGCAATGACAAATGACAGTGAGTGTATTTGAATTTCCCCTTGGGGACAACACTGAATTCAGTTGAAAGGGGAAAATGTATTACTAAAGTCCTTAAGAATTTATGTATTTTCTTTTTTAAACATGGATAGTGGGAGCTGTAAGGCCATACATCTAGGTCAATCAACAGCTAATTGCAGGTTTAACACTTAGAGACATAACTAAGCCCTGCATTCAATATCACATGCAAAAAAAAAACGTGGGCTATACAGAAATGTTTAATAGTCTAAATAACTATGGATCTAAATCTCTGATAATAACTTGCTTATTTGTCATTAAGTACGTCAGTATATGGTAACTCTAGATAGAAAAAGCCAAAAGAATAAAGATAGATAGAATAAAGTAAATATATAGCCTTGACATATTCATTTAAATAGTCTAAGTGCATTTGAGAAAGCGCTTTTGC
>JAVQKG010036613.1:0-16849 GCA_036025885.1 Hypseleotris bucephala
AAATCACAAAAGTCACCCAAACAATATGATGCCAGTAACCTCAACAGCGCCACCTAGGGACTGAATGAAGAATGTAGTTTTAGAGAAATCCTTCACAAACATCCAGACAAATCGAGGCGTAAGCGTATACTGTTGTTGTGTCCCTGGGCAAGACACTTAACCCACCTTACCTATGAATGAGTGTGTTAGTGTGCCTGTATCATTGTGGTGGTCAGAAGAGGCAGTAGGCGCAGAATGGCAGGCACACTTCCACCACCTCCTCCGCCATAAGGCAGTCAGTCTTATAGCAGTTGACGCAGACGCATGGGGCGTTTCGCCGATATACATTTGCTGTAGTTTACGACAGCCTGGGTCTAGTTTTGGAATGTTGTTCAGCCCTAAAATTAAAGACAGGGCCAAACTGTTTGCAGGGCAACGGGCAAAAGATAAATAGAGAACTGTTTGAGCATGTCATCTGATTGTTTTGATAAAATACCTATGTTTTTTCTGGATCTCGTCTTACCTCATTGGCACGACACTGATCCTGTTGATGCCCATCTTTCTTGCAACACCACCCTGACAGCTGACTGAGCGCATAACAGCTATCATTTCAATCACAGTCACTCATTCGCTAATGGGAAGCTTGCCTGCTGGAGTGGTGTACGTTCAAGTGGAATTCAAGACATATTTTGCCAAGTTTTCATTGGCTCATTTCCCTGTTACCTCAGTGTAATAGCTGTGGTTCAGCTCTGTGCGTGATCTGCTTTACCAAATGGCAGCTTGCAGATCTGGTTATTTTGAACCTTTTGACTGAGTTGAAGTGGACATATTAAGAACTTTCTGTAGCTTTATTTTGTAATAGTTCTAAATTAACTTTTTACATATATTTACTTACAGTTTAAGGAATTATTTACTGAAAACATCTTTTAAAAAACTAAATAGCTTGCTCTGATTAGGGGCATGTTTCTTTAAGGCTTGCTCTCCTTCTGCCTGGATGGGCCGGCAACTCTACTGTAAAAGCCACAGTGGAAGGAATTACCAGAATTTTTTTTTTCTTTTTTTCTACAGAGAGGTGTGTATGAAAAAATACTACATATTTAGAATTAAAAATAGCCCCTTTAAAGAAAAGAGTATATGCAGAATATAAACAAATTCACAGTGTGGATGAAAGATTCATAGGATCAATGCTTTAATGCATAAAAGATAAGATGACATGTTGCCCAGAAGCCATCAAAAATGCATTATGATTTTATACAACAGAGAAAAGGCTATGCTGTATTGCTAAGAGTGGCTACATCTTTTTCTGTTGAAGGCTCGACACAAAGACAACCAAATGACATGCAATCTTTTGAAATAGGTCATTATGAAGGAGACATGCTGTGAATACACCATGTCCCCAAATCAATACATAAATGGCTATATTTAGTAAGAAGGGCATCAGGAGGAGTTTTTGAGACTGGGCAAGAAATGACTGGCAAAGACATATCAGCCTTGAGTTGAGCCTGCGTCTAGATGGATCCAAATGGTGTTCTCTGGTGATATATCCATTCAATGGAGAAAAATATCCCTCCTGGCTTCTCCAAATGTCATCATTGTGCTAAGTGTCAAGGTCATAACATTAACCTTTAAGGGGCTACACCAAGACTTCAGAAGATTGTCTGAAATGTCACAGTACTATCAGGTTTTCAGAAGCACCAATATTTTGGGGATTAGTTTTCAATCTATTTAATAGAATTTATTGGGCAGTATCGTATGTAGGTCATGTGGCACAGTAGAAGATTTAGTGGTAGGCTGAGTGTACTGCAAGACTGCATGAATCAGGGGTGCACATCATATGAGTTTATGTTACTGCAAATTCGTATCTTGATACAAGTTACAGCTGTACACTGTCAAAATAAATGTCCTAAGAAAATAGAAATAGATCTGGTTTAGTCATTTTGATAATACACTGCTTGAATTTCATTTTCACCTGTTTGCATTGTAGAGCCCTGCAGACTTATTTGGGAAAAGCTTCAAAAGACCCTAAAACCAAAGAGTTTCAAATAGTCTCCACAATTATTTGCTGTATGTACAGTTAATTAGCTATGCAGAAAGAAAACACATGACAATGCACTGATCCCCTCCTTTACTCAGTATGAAGCAAACATTTCCCAGGCATCAGTACAGTGTGGGACAATCAGTGTTACTATGTATGGACTGAGTAGTAGTAGTAAAATGCACATGGGTGGTTAATGGCTGGCCTCTAGGGTGCAGTAAATGAGATTATTTTGGTTGTTTAATTTTCAGTCTTTGTCTCTAAGTCACTTCTGTTTTTGTCTAGCTGTTTTATAGACTTTATAAAACCATAAGGAGTTCGTTGTCATGCAAAGGTAAGCTAAAATGTATTGTCCCTTTCAGGGAAATTTGCTTTGGGGACATAATGCTGCAATAATGCTGTATTGTTACAGAAACATTTTTTAGACCTACTGTACACCTGACCAAAGGCATATAAACATTTCTCAATGAATTAGTTGTAAAGTTTGTCTTACAAAGACAGAGGCCATACCAAACGTTAAGTGCTCTACAGTTATACTTGAGCATAATGAAAGTAATTAAGCACCTCTTACAGTCTCATTATTTCTAATATAGACTTAACCACATCTGATGTCCCTGCAGTGTGCTTCAGTTCACTGCGAGGTGCACAGGAAACTATTGTTATTTTTCCACACAGAGCCGCTCCTCATTAGCTGTTTGTTTACGACCTCACCTCCTCCTTCTCTATATAAACAGAAGATCCCCAAAGGCCTCCTAAATTATACAGTGGGAAAAAGTGCAATCCGAATATTTGAGTTCAGATCTCGAGAAGAGGAACCTTTTAAATAGTCAGTATTGAGACATTGTTCTCACCCACTTCACTATAGAGAACATTGTCAATGTCTTGATAAGGATTAGCCACGAACTGGGATTTGTCTTTCATCTTCCAAAGCATGGTTTGGAAAGGCGAGTATATCCTTTGGTTCAACCCAGTCCCTTACAAGAGCTGTAAGAATGAAAAAGCATGTCGAACCACATTTCTCAGCCGTGGAGGTTGGGTATTCCACAGAGATTGTCGAGCAGCTCATTATATTGAGTAATTTATTTGTCTAGCCATTGCTCAAAGGCACAGAGAAACCAAAAAAATATACCGTCCAGAATATTTGAGCCCATTTACAAAGCTGCTGAGCTGTCCCCCTGAGCAAAGAGAAACCATCCACCATAGAGAATTCATCAAGACTTAGACTTCTTTCAAAAAAAAAAATATAGCCAAGAAAAATGCTACATGGGAACATTCATTCACCAGCCAATTTATTAGGTACACATCAGGGAAGACACAACTCAGTGCAGTTAATCCTAAAACATATTAAAGACTAAATGAGCAGGAAAAGAAGAACTAAACAAGGGAATGTGATGCGTCTATTCCAGTGCTGGCTATGTCGACTTACACAACCATAGCCAGCTCAATGCCTGTATTGCATTTGTAATTTCGTGCAACAGGGCAAACCACCACCGTAACTAAAGTGTATATTTCTAAATAACCTTATTATTAGGAGTCAGTCTGCAGGTGTTCAACATTTCCAGACCTTAAATCTAATAAAAGCAGTAACACAAGCAGTCTGCCTATCGACCAAAATATTATTCACTTCTATTTAAGTCATGAAGGCACAGCGGGTCACCTGGCAAAGAGAAACACAGTGCAATTCAGGAGTGTAGCCTCTCAGCGGGGCATGGGTCTGACTCTGGCGGGCAGTAGCTTTGGAAGTGTAAGCTCAATTTTCAGAATGAATTCTTCGAAACCTCCCATGGGGATAATGACAGAAATATTTGCATAGCCAGCGGAACATCTGAGTTGACATAAGCTAGTGGATATCTAAACATTTTGAAGTTAATATCCAAAGAATAATAAATGAAGCTTGATTTGGTTGTTGACTTTGCTATCAACTGTGGAGTGACACATTTGGGCTTTTTGTTTTCAGTTTTTGGTGCAAGATTAGCTGTTAATTCAAGAACACTTTGCAGACTGTTGTGCTGTGTACTTTTGGATCTAAATCAATTTGATGGCAGAGTAATAAAACGCACAAGGATTCATCTAAGTGACACCAAAGAGACAAAGAGATTTAGTGTGCACGCTGCCTCATGGTACCAGGTCTAGCACATCACACTGATAAAACTGAGATAAGACTTTAAGGATTTACACCTGTCAAGTATTTGTGCACTCCACATTTTTTCTTCTGAGGAAAGATAGTGCAAAGATAGTCTGTTGAAATGGTTTTGGTTACACTTCCAGCAGAAAATGTTTATGAAAAGAGACATACAAAACCTGTATGACTAGGGAGTATCAGGATAGATGGCAAGGCAAAGATAATTTAAAAGCATGTCTTAAAGATTAGTAGTAGCTAGACTTTGTGGAGCTTTAGTTTAGCCAGCTCTGTATGTATATATTCTATCTGATGCTACTACAATTACCAACTCAGCTATTCTCAACTGATTATAATTAGAAAACCAGGTAATTTTATAAAGTATTTTTGAATTGTTTTTACAAATAATGCACATCCTTATAACTATAACAACCCAGAAAAAAAATATTGGGAATGAACTCGACTAGTCGGGATGACCCAATTTCTCCACTGTTATATTGTTCTAATGTAATATTCCCTTATATAGAAATGATGTAACTCTCGTATTAGGATTATGATTATCTGTGCATGGACACACAATATCATATATCAACTCTAACAGGACTTCACATGTCCTTGTTAACATTTCTCTTCCTGCCGTCTGTGTTTTCATATTTCTCTAACTCGCCCATTTATCTCTCACCCAAGCAGCTGTTTAATACTAAATCATGTGAAATACACCACTGCAGAGACCCTGGTTTGTGTGACGTTTCTTATTTTAGAATCCATTATCGTGCTTTGGTGTAGGAAGAAGTACCTATTCTGTGATTTACGGCAACAAAGTGGAGTCAAAGTGAGGGCAGTTGTGGAGTTGTGTTGCGTCAGAGAAGCCAACTGTCAAATAATCTACATGAACTCAAGGTAGAACTTTACTTTACAGCTTGGTAATAATGTAGTAATAAACAAGTAATAAATGTTGTAATTAGGGTTCATTTTCAAGCCATTTGTGTGTAATTACCAACCCTAATGCCATATCAAATATAGTATGCAAAATTAATGATTATTTAACATTATGCCTTTGTCGTGTTACCAGGCTAAATACACTTCATGAAATTAAATGCATCAAAGGTTAAGTATATAAAAACTATTTGATGATTAACCATAATTACTATATCATTACCTGTTTATTACCATATAATTACCCTGCTGTAAAGTAAAGTGTGACCCTACTCAAATACCTTAATAATAGACTGTCAGTGCAATCTATAGGCAGAAAGCTTTACACCTAACACAAAAGAGCACAGTTGCTATGCCACAATGTAATGACACAAGATCTGTTGTTTGAAATTAAATACAGACCTCACCCACCCTTGGTTGTTCAAGTCAGCAAAGTGTCAATATGATATGAACAAATGGTTAGACAACTATGGTAAACTACATTCACCATATGCTAGCAATGTAAGAAACTGTCGCTCATCTTTCACGGAAGCCAATGTGGGTCAATGGCATACATACACAAGATGCTGCAGTTTCCTCACAGTGTTGACCGAGTTCTATGGATCGACAGAAAACAAGGTCACACGTACACAAGAGGCGTTCTAGCCTTTATCACGGAGCCCAATTGTATCTTTTATTGAGACAGATGCTTGATCCATCGGTCTCCTTTAGGCATGAGACTGACTGGAGTCCTCTGATGGGACAGTGGAGCGAGAGCACATGGGGATACTCTAACAAAGCCGTGGCCTTGTCCCCAATGAGAGAAAAGAGGCCCATATAGATGCACTGCTATCCAGCTCTCTGCTCTATTTCCTTATGTTGGAGCCAACTAGACTAATTCAGAAAGTTAGTTGTCATTGTCAACTCACTCTCATGTAGAACTGCTATAAATTTGATTCATGTATATCACTCTGAGAAAAAGATTACTCTGGAATTTGTAATACGGTGTGTAATAATTACTTATATGGACTACTAACAGTTACTGTATTGGCTTGTTACAAAAACATATAAGTAAACTTGGCTGCAAATATCAGAATACACCATGTTTAACAAACATGTGAAAAACATATAAAAGGCAGTGAGTTTGAGATGATAAAATATAAGTTCACAGGTCACATCATACATATACAAAAGTAAAAATAGAAGCATAAATATAAATGGTTCATAACAAATCAATACTGTTCATGTTTATGTCTTCCAGCTTGTTGGAAACTCTCTTGGGGGGTTGTCAAAGGCTTTTCTTTTTGCTCCAATTGTAAAACTAGAAGAGGGAAAGGATGGAACGGATGCACCTGGCTGTACTGAAAACCCATCACAGCTGGGACATGGGTAAAAGTGCTCCCCAAGGTCCCTATGAACAAAACCTCTCATCTTATAGTTTGCCTCTTGGCCTCCTGCTGTTTAAGCATCCTAACAACTGTCAAACACGCTTTACCCAGCCTTTATTTGGCTCTAAAATAGATCAGTATGGAAATTAGAGAGCTCTTTTAATGTTAGAATTGAGTCATGTTGTCTGCATGACCATTTACCAGGCGAATGTTGCAATAATGTACATCTGTTGCGGCAATAATGCTCAGCTAAACATTCATAACAGCAGCTAAAGCAGCCATTAATCTAAAGGAATAAGTGGGGCTTTTACTTTAGCGTAACATAGTGTAGTAGCATATTATTTTTGACATTTCACACTATCTCTCTTCCTTTGGCTCTCTCGGTCTTAATGCAGCTCAATGCTAATCCTGTACAATATATGCCAAATATAGTTATTGACGTATTGACAAAACAAGATGTTTGGCAAAAATGTCAGAGCCTTCTATCTGACAGCATAGTTGTTCAAAATAGTCATTCAAATAACAAATGATTTCATCTTATCAGTTTAATCTTGGTTTAGTCCTGGTCTGGTGCTTATTTAGTCCTGGTCATAATCATAGTTATCCTTAAAAAACTAAAATAAGCAAACCTTTATTTATCACACAATGGAGAAATTGCAGATTAATGACATATGGAAATAATTGCCGTAATTTAGCATGTTCTTTTAATACCGCCCAGCCCTGCTCAATACAGCGCGTCCTTCATTTCTGTTTGCTTACAGCACTAGCAGCGTAAGCCTTGAGGGGTGTGTTTGTTTTGCTTTGTGTCTCGTTCCGGTGCTGAGGACTGTCATTGCCGAGGCAGTTCCCTGCATGCACTGTTTAGTCAATTAGAGCTGCCATTAAAGACAGACGCACCATGGGAAATAAAGCCAACGCTGTGGAGTTGTTTTTGCTACACTGATTTCTTCCCCTTAAACCCTCTCCAGACGAGGCGCTGGGTGTGATTGGGATTCTGACAGTAGGTTTGGGGCGACTCATTTCGTTGCCGTGCCTCCTCCCAGTTTTTTTCAATGCAATCACGATTATCCAATCTAGACCGCCTCGCACACCTTCACACTCATTTCCCCTAACTCTCTTAATCTACAACAGGGGTTACTTACTAATCTAATTGCTCTGGGTGCAACTGTGCAAACCCACACTAAAAACATTTACTACTAATGATTTACTAAGATGTCAAAGGAGTCAATACTAGCACAATGGTACATTCTGCATACAGTATGTACCTAAGATACATATTGACCTTCAATGTAACTTCAAGTACACGGTTTTATTTATTATATTTTTAGGCTCATTCCAATATGGGGCAGTAGTAGTTCAATCCCCACTCCTATTGCCATTATGTCATTGGGCAAAGCACTGCAAGACCTGTTTTTTTATTGTTCTTTGTTTGGTGATGACTGAATGGATTGTAGATGCTGTATGGCTCCCATCACTTTTCACTACAGAGGTATCTTTCCACCTCCTGTACATGACACTGATATGATGAACTGACCACATGCTAAGTAAATCCAAAGTATTGTTATAATGTGAAGCTTTCAAACTGTTTGCAGAATGTTTAAAAACTAAAATTATATGTGTAATGGTTAAATAAACTCAGTCTCTCTCTAAGAGCTCTATTCACAGGAAAAACAACTAATTAGTTTTGCCTTTGGGATCACTTTTCACACCGTGATGTGCTGTGGTGCACCCCTGAGACGCACCAGTCTATTGCAGCTTCACACACTAAGGCAACACAATGTACTCTGTTTGTTTTCCTCATAACTACAACAATCAGTGAATATTTCTGAAATCAGAAGTTGTTAGCATTACTGTGACAAGATAGTCTCTGTCTAAATATTTATTGCTCTATAAGATGAGCCTGCACGCTCCCCGAGAGAGGACCCTTGAATTTACAATAGCCTGGGATTACATGATCACATTACAGTGGAAAACACACAGGGGCATTGTTAAAAGAGGCAATTTCTCTCATGGACATGGATTTCATTGTGGCAAAATACTAAGAATGGCTTTCATTTTGGGAAAGATACAAGGGCAAACCGGACCTTACATGTCTTCTTTAGAGGCTAAGTAGAAATTAGATCTTCCTTTTCAAGATACTGCTGAAAGACCCTGGTGTGGTTTCCTCACTTCATGCACTACGGGAAACCTGATCTTTAGACAGAATGTGGGATCCTCTTCAAGTATGCTTCTAAGTCAATCTGTAGAGGAAGTTCTTATAAGTAAAATATTGTTGCAATCTAAATCAATTTATATGGATTCTGGTTTCAGTATTGATTACAACATTTAGGGACCACACAATGGTGTTCATGTACTTTTCAATATGTTAAATGCTAATCAAAATGCATTTTAATGTCCTGTGTTCTTTTCCAAATGGAAGGGTAGTACCATCCATCAATAGTAAAATCTAAAACAGCCACAGTGAAAAAAGTCTTTGTCATTTGTTGTAGGCACCACCTTCCACTATCAATATTTTGACATAATTCTTGACAGCGTAATTATTTGCTGGGATCCCCGCCAAGGGTTTAATTGTTACATGCGTAATTACACGTTTAGTTGCAGAGATCATAGAACAAAGCACTGGTTGCATTATTAATATTACGCTACAAATACTCTCTTTCATCTTGGCTGTCTTCTTAGCTCCATAATCTCGCTATGAAAGAGGATATTTTCTCAAAACCTCAAAGGGCACCACTTGCAAATCTATTCATTACAATACTGGCTAACCAAGATGCATCTCTCATGGACCACTTAATTATCCGTCTTCTGGCAGTTGAAAGGCAGGGACTGACCACAGTTCAAACCAACGATGTATCAGCTTTCGGTGTTTAGGAAGATGTCTACAGTGAAGAAGTCATTAAAAGAGACACTTTGAGCAGCATGGGAAAGATCTCTGAAAACGCGAGGACAGTTTGTGCTTACTAATAATTGTATTTACTTATTATGGTCGTCACAACTGTAATTAAATAATTTTGTTTAAAATGAAGATGGAAATACACCGAAAGAGGGAATTGCCATCATATATATAGAATTATACAAATGTTAAAATATATATCTGTACAAATATATTTTTCTTTTCTTCCCCTTTCTTGTTGTAGACTGAAAATATCTAAATACAAAACCATTTAATAATTGCTTTTTCCATCTTGGTGGCACCCTCAACTCATAACTATTGTATGGACCCATAAAATCTCCATCTGCGAGTAGCATTTTGGTGCAATCCACAGCTGCAATCTCAGATAATGCATTCTTCTCATAAACCTTTAATGTGGACTCCAGGCATCACATGATGAGGGGATACAGCGTGACGGGGAGGACAGTCCAAACCTTACATATACTATGCATCTCTGAAATATGCTTATAAGACATGCTTTAATCCATGTGTCTCAGTCCTGCCATGATGACTCCAGCACATGGTTAGACCTGGACAGAAGTGCTGGGAAAATAAAGGAATGTGGATCTTCTTCAAGGATCTGCTGAGGAGGTGCTGAGGAGGCCAGGGAAAGCTTGTATCTACTTGAATGCATGTTTTACACTGGCAAGGCATTGTTTCACACTAAATTAATTCATAGGACTTTTGTAAGCAGCATTTAGTATTACAGCATTCTTCTATTGTGTCTAAAATGCCAATTGCAAGAAGTTTACACTCTTTCGCTAAAATATCTAATATAATTTACAAAGCATTTAATGAATGCCAATGGCTTTTTAGATGGAGCATGTCTACGGGCTATTTTTTATTTTCACCATTATTTTCAATAGCCTATTATTGACTAGTGTTGACTTACAGTACGCTTCTATTCTTACAATATTTTTTAATATTTATGTATTTGTTATTGTCACATTATATGGGTATGAAATCTATAAAGAAAAAATGGACTGAACCGTATGTTGTTACGTAGTTTAAATGCCATCCGAGTGACACAGCTTATTGTTGAAACATTTTGAGGCTAGCACAAAAAAGAAATTAGTGTGGGTTGAAACTGTTTTTACCTAAATGAATAAAGGCAAACTAATGCGCTGTACCTCTCTTAGTCTGTATTCTTAAAGGTGGAGCTGGTCCTGGCCTCATTACTAGTCAGTGAATAGACCTGGCAACAGCACCATTTACATGTCTCCTCCCAGCACACACACACACACACACACACACACAAACACTCAAACACACACACATACAAACACACGCAGACACACACAAACTAAGGGAAATGTCATAATTACAGCCGCACATCCAAGAGGCAGCCCCGCTCTGATCAGAAACGCGGGTGGGTGGTTTGTTGTTCAGGGCTACTGCAGTCTCACACTGTTTCAAATGATCAGGAAGAAGAGGCACGTTAGCCGAAAGCCAACACTGGCAGAATACTATAGCACCACTGTATGTTTGCGACATTGATGTTTTTGAAAAAGCCAAATCGATTTGCCTGTATGTCTGAAAATTGATAGGAAGATGGAAGCAATTTTGAAAAATATCCTCTTTGTCCTGCTAAGATGGAAGAAGGCATTTCACCGACAGGAGATTAGCAGTGAAATTTGTCAGCTTCAGAAATTGCTGTTCGTCTGCTTTCACTATCCATACTGAAAAAGATACTGCTTTACAAATAAGGCAAAGCTGACATATTTGTAATAATAATTGTGGACTATACTGTATATATCCTCTAACAAAAATGTGGTGCGATTTTAAGAGACAAAGAGATTCAAATTGTGATTGCAAATGAAAGTGAACAAGCAAGAGAATAGAAATACTAAAAATAGAAACCAGCAAAGGGAGTATTTTTTGCCTGATTTGCACTTTGATTAAAATAAAATAAAACTGTCAACTTTGTGACAAACACCACTCCTACCCATCCTTCTTATGGTGCCATGAAAGAACTGTCCTTATTTCAAACATCAAATAGCAGCAGTGCATTCTCAGATCAAACCTTGACCAAAATTATCATTTGAATTGGTATATTCAGCAATGTTTTCCTCCTGAAATGCATGATCATATTCAAATGGAAATCAGCATAAAATATATATTCAAAGAAAAGATCAACCTATAAGCGTTTTCATACTTCAATATGTATAGCTATGTTGTGTCATCAAATAACAGCAACTGAATAGACTGTCAGACAGCTTTTACTTGAGATGGCTTAGTGCTTGAAAGGTTTTGGAATGTCTGAATAAGAATTTCTACATTGAAGGGGCTGTATTATACTAACTGAACTAGGGCTGAAAGATTAATCGAAATTTAATCAAAATTGCAATTAGCAAATCGCAAAGGCTGTTTTAGTCTGTATAATATCTCTGCACAAAACAGAATATATGGTCGAAAGGCTGCTTTTCTCTTGTAGGTTTAACCTCTACAAACATGTTCTGAAAGGCATGTGATTCTTGTGGAAGTTTAACACTTCATATTTTATTCTTTTTTTCAAGTTTTAATACTTCCAGACATGTTTCAAATGTGCTCTGTAAACTGATTCTTGGCTTTAAATTCTTGGCAATTAAATATTTTTTCAAAATCGTTCAGCCCTAAACTGAACTCTTCTGAACTTTCAACCATCACTATATATATGTTTTTTTTTTCATTTTAACAGTAAATGATTAATTCACAAAGCTTGATAAAAGACATGACTTTCAAGCATTTCAGATAATATATAAACACCAAAACAAAAACGTACCTCGACACACTGTCCCATTCTCGACAGCCTCGTTCCCAGCTTTGCACATGCAGCGGCCAATGGGCACCATCCATTCTCCATCTCCATTGCAGTACAGTTTAATGGGCACATCCACCTCCTCAGCATTAGGGATACACACACCTCTCGCGGCCACTAAAGAGGTACTCTCTGCTCCAGACAGTGTCTCCTGGAACAATGCACCGTTTGTGATAATACGAGGGCATTTCCGGTAGAAGACACGGACAGCTATAAGTGACATACAGCCGCCATAGTCCTGGAAGGCGAGATAGAAACCATTTCGGGACACAGGACCAAAACTCCTCACTTCGGTGTTAATTTTCATCACACGTCCTCCTAGATCGACTTGGGAGAAGCTCTCATCTGCTGCAATGGTGTCAACTTTGATCCAGGGGTTTTCCATCCAAGGAGGAGAGTTTCTGGTGGCTGTGTCTGAATCGGATTCATAGTAATAGAGGTTAAAGGTTTCTTTGCAGGAGCCTGGGACGTTGGGGATGCTACTGCAGTCCCGTACTGAGAACTTCATTTCGACGTGGATGCGCTGTGCCCCTCGTCGGCGGATGTATTTTGTCCGCACCCAGTTGTTCTGGTTACTGTCGAAAACATTGCAGACCTGGTACGTCCTGATGGTGTTCATGTTTTCATCGTATCCACTCACCTCTTCCCACTGTGGAACAAGAACCAGAGAATGAGTTAATATTAGAGCAGACAAAGCAGTTTCATAAACAACATTTACCTGCTTTAATACCTTAAAATAAACTGTGGAGCTGGCATTTAATCTCATACACACTGAGTTTATAGTGCTTGTGTTTCATTTTTATTGGACATGTTCATTATACCTATATTAGTTATGGCCTTTGTTCTCAAAGCTCCTTAGCTTGTTTAGTACTATGCACTGCACTTAAATTACGGCATGCAATAATTCATTTTGAAGCAAAACAAACATTTGTAGAGAGGGAGAACATTTGATTGAAAAAATAATAATGGTAAGTCAATGCAATATAAAAATAAACACACTTTTTTTCTGTCAACAGACAAACCAATGTCTCAATATAAAATACAATACATTATCTAGCAGCATAAGTCAAAAAGTAATTTTCATGATCTCCCCAGTTCGTAAAACCCTTAACAAGTATGCAATCCAATTACAGTTTAGATAAATACTGTATAGTTGTACAATATGTGAAAACAAAGATGAAAATTCCACAAATGCCATATCCTCAGAACTCATTTATTTTCTATTTAAGACTAACAAACATTGTGAACAAATGGACCACAGAATACACCAAGGTCAATGTCACAAATCCACATAAAAAGAACTACTTTTAGACACTGTTTACTCTTTACCTATGTAAATAAGCATGTCTGTCCAGGTGTTACATCTGGTGTTTTTGCCTTTGGCCATTAACTACACTCCACACTGTGTTTTCCACCCAACATTCGAGTCACAACCTTGACCTTAGCGTCTCAGCCAAGAAAGAAAGTCTGTTCTTAACCCCCACGAGACACTTCGAATCAGCTGCAAACTCCAGCTGCCCCCACCACCATTCACTCTTCACTACACAACTGATATAATTCCTCAAATTAGTGCCCACTTATGAAGACTTTGACAGTCTTTGACGGCCCAACAGAAGAAAGTCACCCTCTGTGTTATAGGGCGGCTCTTTATCAAACACTCTCGGACTAATTACAACAGCTTTAGTTTGTAATTCCCACGTCTTAATTACTCAAACTGGGAAAAGGCTTGACCCGACCAATCTCAGGAGCCAATCAAACAGAAAGAAAAATATGTTGGGATCAAAATAATAAAGCTTTGAAGCTGCTCTTCTAAGTTGTACAACAGTGATAATAAAACATAAGAATATAAATATTTCTGGGACTTCATTTTGTTGTTTACCATTAAGGGTTTTTTAAAGAACTTGCATGCATCATGTTGAAAAGTCCAGTGTGGGCTGTGTCTTTTGGCCTGTACTAGCAGACATCATCATCTCAGGTCATGAGCAGCCATTGACCTTCCCACTTGTTGAGAAGCAGTGGGGAGCCTGTGGGCCAATTATATCCGAGTGGAAAGTCTGCACCAAGCACTGGACAATAGCAGTTTAATAAAAATGAATGAACAAGCAGGTGGGGGTTGTCGCTAATGAGGTACGCAGACAGGGGAAACACATAGGAAAGTGTTAGCACTGGTTTGGGGGGGAAGGGGCTAAAAAGACCCCAAACAAAATGCGTTTTGATGGAGGGCCCCTTTTTGTCCTGTCACAGCCTCTTTGCTCTGCTTTCATCACGACCAGTGGAGGGAAGCAAATGGGGCATAATAAGAGGCTAACGATCAAACCCAGTGTGTGAAATTAGAAGAAACGTCTTCATTTTCACAGCTTTTCACTCAGTGCTGGTGTAAAAGGTTGGTCACATGTGTTTTAAGTACAGAAGGTGGAGGTGGTGGATGTCAGAGTGGATTAGGTAAGAGCTATGAAGTGCATTTATGATAAGAGGAATTCAATATATTGTGTTTTTAAACCAAAACTAAACCAACTACTAGACCATTGTTTGAAAAATTTGTGACCTTACTTACAATTTATCTTGGCCAGACAGGTCAAATGGTTTTCATTATTTGCACTTGAGAAATTGAAAGTATTTTTTAGATGCTAAATTAAATATGGATTCTTTGAGGAAAACAACATGGAAACACTTTTATTGTGCACACCTGACTTGATTCAATCTCCTGAGAAAACACAAACAAAAGACACACTTTTTAATATAAAATTAATCTTGCAAAATACAATGCATGACTACCTCCAAACAAAAACTCACTCTTTCATGTTTTAATTGCTCTTGGTGGTTTTCTGGCTCTAATAATCCTGTTTACACAATAACCATAAATTACTTTCACATTTTGGTTTAGCTGGCATTTGCCACATAATTATTTTTCAGTACCTAAACTTTTATAATAGCATACCATAAATCTATTTTCACTTTATTAATTTTGATACGGTTGTGATTGCTTTCACAGAGCATTTTAAACATATATGGAAGAAATAACACTTGAAAGAAGAACTGTTAAACTTCCACAAGAATTGCATGCCTTTCAGAAAATGTTTGTAGACGTTACACCTACAAGATAATCAAAATTTCTGACTGTATATTCTGATTTGGGCACAGAAATGATATTGCCTAGGAAACTGCAGCCTTTGCGATTTGCTAATTGCGACCATTAAAATTGAAATTTTGGTTCAATTGCGATTAATCTTTCAGCCCTACTGATTGTCAGTTACCAGTCTACACCTGTCATCTGGACAAAGACAGATTTATATCCCAGTTAAATGTACAACCGCTCTTTCTGTTACCACAACAAACAAGTACTATGTCAATAAACTGCTTCTAACAGCTCTCCATTGGCCTTTGGTATTACTAAATAAAGCTGTTTTCATACAAAAGGAATAGGCCTGTTTGATGTTGTATATAAAAAGTAGAGTTTATGATATTTGAACAAAATGGAGAACAAAAATAGTGAATATAGTTTAGCATTAGAGGCTTGGAGAGCAGAGACTAATGCATTCTCTCCCATGGTTACACTGAAGCGCTACAGTTCAGCGACACTCACTGACAATAAAGTTCAGAATCAATATCTGCCTCTGCGGGGAAGACAGGCAAGGGTTCAGCTAACCTCTATAATACATTACTCTGTGACAGCTGGTCCCTGCAAAGCCAATGGTAACACACCATCAACACAAGGCTAAACCAGGACTAAAACAAGACAAGACAGAAATAAATGGGGACAAAACTAGGTCTGAACCAGCACTAGAGAATAAGCAGTAAACCAGGACTAAGCCAACAATAAGTCATATCCAGGACTAAATCAGATTAAAATGGAGGCCAGTACTAAAGGTCTAAACCAGGGCTATTTCCTTCCTTCGAAGGGGGGGCCAAATTAGAAAATGTTGATGTTTAGGATGGTTAATATATAATAAAATTGTTTATCACAATAAAAATATTGACAATTAATTTATTGTTGATATTTTTCTACATCGTGATCATTTTCATTGCAATAATCGTCATCTGCACCTCAGTGCCCCTTAGACATTGCTGTGAACAGATAACTTTGATACAGATTGTATTAGTAGCCTCAACCTACAATAAAATGTACTGTTGAGAATCTAAACTAGCATTTTAGGGACTTTTTAAAATTGTACATTGTTTTTCCAATTATTGTGATATTATCATAAATCGCAATTATTATGGCCACAGTCCTTACTTGCCCTGAAAAACTATAGTCTATAAAGTTCAGAATCAATATCTATCTGCCTCTCTGGGGAAGACAGGCAGGAGTTCAGCTAACCTCCATAATACATCTCTGTGACAGCTGGTCCCTGCAAAGCCAATGGTAACACACCGCCAAGGCCAAAGACAGCACTCTCCTTCATCCAAAAGCACTTCTCATGGGTTCCTGTTGGACTCCTTTATCACCACTAATTTTATAGTCATTTGAAGGATGCGGCAGACTTGTTTACATCTAGTGTCTTTACTGACGTCCTAATCCAAATTAATTTGCAGTAAAGGCGGTAATGGATGCGCTGTCATGTTCAAGGACATCTACTAAGTCAGGTATTTGAGATGAGATTTTGTATGGTAACCTCAAGAGACAGAGACAGTGAATAAAACATAAAATAGCAGACCACAAAATGCACAGTTTGAATCCTTGGCT
>JAVQKG010036617.1:0-11170 GCA_036025885.1 Hypseleotris bucephala
ACGTGAATTAATGGACCAAACCATTTAGGATACAAAGTGCTGTTTGTCATTTATCTTGGAGTTTGGATATTTTTTGGTAATATTAAAAACTAAGCTTATAATTGCATTTTGACCAGCCCTGTCCTCAATGAACTAGATTTTACAGATGATACTGTATAATGAGTCCAAACTGCTGATGACTGCACTGTATAAGTAAGTCAGGCGAGCAGGATTTAAAATTTAAAAATTCCAGGTGGGGATTTTGTGCGCACTCTGGCATTAATATTTAAAATCCTCTTATCTCCAATTTAAAAGCGGACAGAAATTGTTCCTGAGCTTTCAGTGGGGGGCCAGAGGTGAGATAACAATCTGTGCGAGATGTAGGTGGCATGGCCTTATTTTAGTTCTCCTAAGATCTGAACTTCTTCTGGTGGAATGGGTCAAAACATGAAAAAAAAAACATTAAGACTAAGAACTAGAGGTGGGTTTTATTTACTGTTCCGTTCACTTAGTTTGTAATAAATTATACTTTTTTGAAAGAGATTTTGGAGCCTTTTTTAAACATTATTAAATAGTAAAGTATGGTGACAGGAAATCAGGGAGAGATGTGGGCAGTGACATTCAGCATACTGTCAGAGTTTAGATTCTAACCCACAACGTCAGGATGGGGCGTACAGCTCTGAATATGGTCTGCATGCTCCACTGACGGAGCTGAATCTGGGCCCAATAAATTATATTTTTTCTTTCACTACTCAAGTTTTATTTTAACGTTATTATACTCTTTCCTTGAAAACAGTTTTTGGATACTCTACCCGCCTAACTTGGCATTGACTATTGACATTTGAAAATGTGTCTAATGATGTAAAGATTTATTACTACCTTTTTAGTTTGTTGGATTCAACCCATTTTTTAATATTGTTTTTTTTCTCCTGGATAACTTCTTTTTATTTCTACTTTACTTTATTTCTGCATAATTTTAAACTAAGTAACAGTATTTTGCACAATTTCTGGCTACTTGATCCACATCTGTTAAGGACATAGTATAGTATAACCTACCCCAGTGCATTGTGGGAAGGCTTGTGTCGTGACTTCTATTTGTAAATATCTTCAAAAGTGATGGCGCAAGTGACTCAATGATGACGGCGCAGTGTAAATGCTGGATAATCCTATGTACAGTGGCATCTGGCCATCTTGGCTCAGGAGGATTTGTGCACTGTCGGAGGCCAGAGGGGACGGATCAAACATGAATGAGACTGGACAATTAAGAAGACTCAATAACTCCAGCTCCACTGAATAAACACAGAAACAGTCCCAGGAATGCACCAGTCCACAAACATCTCACTTTATGAATTAGGACCACGCCGCCGCCGCGGTTTTGTATTAGCATCTTGGGTAAACAACACTGGTAATTTAGGTCATTTAATTGCAAGAGGGAAACAGTACTGACCGTGGAATCAAATAAATTACCCAGATACCGCTTGTGACTCTGGCTTCATTAATTTTATGTTTTGGCACGAGCTGCATGTGGTAGACTTGGGGGAAAAGTAGCAAAGCTTTTTAATAAAAGAGTTGGCATAGTCATGAAAACTTGTTCCTGATGTATTTTCTGAAACCACCAGCTAAGTCAAGGCTATTCAGACTGTGACAGCCCCCTGACCCACGAGAGCTCCATCACAGTAAACACCACGCAGCCACATGGTCAACTGAGAATATTTCAAACTGTTAACATTTCTTAGGATTGTGAGAAATAAAAATAAAGAACAAGGGTTTGTTAGTTCCAGCAATGGGAATTTTGTAAATTAATTGTGTAAATTTGAATACATGCTGTTAGGTGAGTAGCTTCGAGCTTCAAAATATGAAAATGATTTAGTTTATATCATCATGAGACCACCCTTTGTCTTTATTAGATCACAAGAATACGCTTTTTGATGAAAAGGTAGATTCATTATTTGTTGTAGCCTGCTCACATTTAAACGAGATTGAAGCAATTATAGATGAGCTTATGGTGCAAAGGTAGAATGCTGTAAAAATCATGGAGTTGACCCAAACTTTTTCATTTATAAAGCAGTTGTATTTTACTTTTTAACACTAAAACATTATACAAAACAGTACATAATCTTGATCACTTCTATCATGTGGTCCAGGCCTAGTGTCACTGCTGAGACTTTAAGATAAAGAGCTCATAAACTCATAGGACCAAGTATTGTAACATGAAGACTTTTATTGCAAATAATAGTGATTTGATAAAAGGGACTTGTTAATACCATTATTAGAATCAACATCCTGTACATATCATATGGAAATCTAGCATGGTCGTAACCGCTCAGACAAGCAACCAACAGATGTCCAGACTGTCACGACTGGCCACAATAATTATCATGACTTGGAATAGCAGTTTTTTTTTTTTTAATTTCTCAGCAAATTCAGTCCAAAAAATTAAATAAAATCACAAAAACTTAACCTGGTGGATCTTTAAGAGGTATGTATTTTAGACTAGGTCAAAACTGTAAACTGAAAAAGTTGCAAAATAAAAAATCAAAACAGTGTCCACTCATAATAATAATACTATGCATATTTGTAAAATGGCCACCTCAAAAACACAGGTTAACTTGGACATGCAGCACACCATACTCTGCACATCGTCAAACACTCAAAGTCATGTGCGTGGAAACTAGAGAACTACAGACTGGCTCTAAAGATCAAAAAAGTTTCCTATTTTCTCCAAATATACACACATCGATTCAGGTCTATAATACTGTAATGTTGGTTCACACCCTCTCATGTTTCATAAAAGTAGGTCATTTGATTGCAAACATTGTTATTTTTTTAATGTACTGTTGACAAAAAATAAAAATCATCAACACAGTTATGGCATCTAAACTGAACTGGACAACATTATAATAAACTATGCCATACTGTGCCGCCATTGAAATAAATGTCACATATTATCCAGTTTTACATCTTTCGTAATACGTTTTTTCAATAAAGGAAGATAATAAATATAATACTTCTGAACCATTTTTCATTATAGCTTAACATTTAAACAAGATCATACGGTGTTTTCATAATTTGTCAAAACAAGCTGATAATAACAAGTACAAAAACAAAATTCACAAAAAAGTAAAAGATTTTGTGCTTTACATCTTTAACCGTGATGGCTATTTTCTACAGGTTTGCAGATAGTAGTGAAAATACTGTTGGGAGTTAATTTGTTTTGTAAAAACTGGGGCGCATTTACACACAATGGCTTCTTTATTAGGTAGATATGCTCAAAATCCCATTTACTGGTCTATCACACAGGCAACATTAACCTCCACATATTCCTCTCTGCAGAAGAATACACAAGATGTTAAAACCAGGCTTCCATTTAAATAGGTACAAGCTCTACCTAATAAAATGTCCAGTGGGCGTACAACACAATTCAAACAACCTGTACGATAAATACTGCTTTTTTATCAGCTGCGTCTGGCTTAGTAAATTCAGTAATTATCTAAATTTAACGCCTAATCTAAACAATAATGGATTATGAACATTCAGCCATCAGGAATGTAGCAAACAATGACTCTAAAATTTGTGTGACCGCTTTTCAAAACGTGTCAATTGGATGTCTATGGTTCATTAAGGCATTACAGTACAGTACCGTATGTCATTTTTCACCACGGTCAGAAGGTACTCAGAGATGAATATGCCATGCTGACAAACCCTTGTAGAAATACTTTGAAATGGTTAGGGTTGGTAAATGACTGTATGGTTTGACTTTTTTTTGTGTTAAGACTCTTATTTTGAAGGAGCACAGTGGAAGCAATGGACCATGTTGTCGCATTTATACACTTAATTTCTCTTCTCATAGTGCAAACGATCTGTGCCTATTACATTTAAAGCAATATGAAATACCATGGCCTTTACCTTGCTAATATCCGTAATTGGTTTAATAAGCTTCTCTGCTGTTAAAAGACTGTAATATATTATCTGTAAAAGAAAGAAAATGCAGTGCTACAAAACCCATTATTAACAGAATATCATGCCAAACGATGGTGCCAAAACGCACGAAGCAGTATGGTATTTCGCCAAAAGACATTAGCAGGTAGTACATCCAGAGATAAATCGCCCATCTTAGCTACCCACTGCTTCAAACAGCTGCATCTTTTTCCAAAAAAATTAAAAAAGCAATTGAACTTAATGGCAACATTCATGGCCTGTGTGTGGAAAAGTATTGAGAATATATAGTATATTTATAAATGTAAACATAGGGCAGCGATGTTCCTCCCTTTCACTGTACAGTCATGATGAGTTAATAATGTTCTTGGTTGAAATGTGAAAAGCTGGTCCCACTCGACAAACAAAGTCTACACTATCATAAAATATAAAGGTACAATACAGTATACTTTGCTACTTTGACGGCTGCCTGATCAAAGCTGTTCGGCAGGTAGTAACTCAAGAACCCATTTGAGAATACAAGACTTCAACACTGTATCCATCTATAAGTGATCAATACATACACTGGTCCCCCCAAAAGCCCTGCCATTTTGTTCTTTTCGATTCTTTTTTTTGTATTTTTGTTGTATACATTTTTAAGCACACTTCATAATCAAAACTGGTATTGTTAGGAATCTATATGTCTTTGTTCCACAAGCCATAATACATTCAATACAACATTGGAAGGTTAATTCTGTGATGCAAAACTTTAAAGATGTAAATTTAGCCCCTCCTAAGTGATCAGGTTTATCTGATATGGTTGAAGATAGGGTGGTGCCAAAAACTGATTCTAGAAAACTTAAAATAATAAAAAATAAAACATTATCATAGTATTTACATGACAAAAAATTCACAAAAATAAACCAAAAAACCCCCACACAGTAACAGTGATTATTTCCTTATCACGTCTTCTCAACAAACAAGATTGGACTCCTGCCATCAGCAATGTCAGAAAAGATTGATAAATGCTCTGGACAGTCATTGTGTCTGCTTGGGCCCATGTTAGTAGACACTGATGAGGGACGACAGAGCCAGGACCAGGTACCGACAGGCCAGTGGGGTGTCCGCGCTTCCTGTGCTCCCATAGGGTGCAGTGTTGGGTGCTGCAAGAGGAAAACAAGAGAGGCACTGATTAGTTTTGATTGCACTTTCAGTTGGACCACACCCACCATTTGCAAAGCGGTATTTAGCGTTGTATGGGGCTTTAAATAAGATAGCAGGCTCTGGAATTACCACAGCTCATGATTGGAGCTGGATGAAGAAAAATAACCAGCTATACTTCACACTAGAATAAACAACATGTTTTACTATATGATAGTGAGGGAAACAAGCTCAAGACTTTTACACAAAATGTATTGTCTGAACATTGTACTTCTACACAGGAAAACTAAATATGAAAAAAAAAAACCATAACATATTACTTTTACTCTCTCTTTATCTCTTGTGAAGTCTACAATGTATTTTTTATCTTATTTTTTTCTTGACCTGGTTTTATTTGCTAAACTTAGATAAAGTAATTTGGACAGTTTACATTTAAGACAGACATTATCATAAGCTGACAACATGGTGTTGTTATAAAACAAATGTGACTATGGTCTTCTTTTTAAAGAATAAAGTGAGGTACTAATTAAACATAATCAGACACATGGAACAGCAGCTTTAGTGTCTCTGTTGTCCATGCATAACTATGTGTCAGGCAGCATTTTCTCACACTCTCACAAAACAGTAAGACAGCTCTGTTCCAATCCTCTAGAGTCCACTGGGAAAACAGTTTGAAACTCCCAAATCTCTGCTTCTTTTACGGTGTTTTTCAGCTGGCAGTTGTTATAACCAAAGGTGGTACAAGTGGTAAACACGATGAGGTGAAGTCTCGTACTGAGTAATACAGCTGGTCTAATGGAGTCCACTGTTCTAAAGGCTCAGTGCAATTATGTCATTATGTGGACATAATGCTACAGCTGATTGGTCTGCACTGTATCAGTTCCTACTGTAAGTACAGCACTTACATCAATACAGCCATTTCCTTAATAATACTCATATCTTATTTCCCTTTTGTTCCTACGAGGTTGGAGCCAAAAGCCGTCTATGTCTAGTGAAGGGCACCATCAAGACATCTTTCCTCTTTCTATGAAGCAGGCAGTTCTGTTTTGTGCTGTTTGTGTTGCCGTGTCCAGCCGACAGCCACAGTAATATGAGCGGGCCCCTCCAGAGAGCTGCGTCAGGAGGACACAGAGGCCAGGCTTTCATTCGGAAGAACTGCTCTGCCTCCTCACATCCTAGACACACTCTTTTTAGCTTGTAGCTCAATAAGGCGCACCACACAGGTTACACAACACACTCAGTCGCACATACACACACACACACACACACACACACACATACGGATATAAAGCTTCATGTACAGGTCACAAGCCTCCACACACACCAAGAGCTCAGCAAGTCACTGTAAACAGGGTTGGCTGTACCAGGGGAAATCATGCAGCTCGCAGCCCATATCAGCAGGGTGCCTCTATTTACACGGCCATGTAATTAGTTCACATTGTAACTCCTCTGATGCGGACCTTGCCTTGCACAAATACGAACACCGGCAACTGACGGCATCGGATTTTCATCACACAACCAAAAAAAGGGGCTGCAAAGATGACTGTTATCCCATCTATAGCCAGTGCAGTAATTCAATATGGACCTTGAATGGCGCAACCAGGCAGGTGCTGTTAAAATTACTGTTATAATGCTGAGATTGGGGACAGTTTTTGCACAAGATACCAAGGTAATTAGGCATTTCAACACAGTTAGAAGTGACAGATTAAAGCAATTCGACTGAAAAGAAAGGTAATTTAGCTAACAAAATGTGGCTGTTGGTGCCATTTTGAATATTTCAGGGAATAAAGATACAATAACCAGATATGACAGAGATCAGACACTGGTTTGAGAAAGGTAATATACAGCCCACTGTGCAATAATTCAATAAGAATTCAGAGTGTCTTTTATTAGAACAGCACACACAGGCAGCAGTGTTAAAATACATTCTACAGTGCTAAGATTGATCTCCTCGTATAATAGCTCATGGTGACGATTTTCCTCACAAGATGACAAAGTAAATAAATAAATAAAAAAAGAAGCATTCCACCCGTCATGAAGTGACAGCAGTGCTTTTACCTGGTATTTGGCAGCTATTTGAAAACTATAGCGGCGCAGATACGGGAAGCAGGTGTGTGTACAGTACAGAGTGATGGTTGAGATGGACGAGTTGATGGCTTTGTGGAGTGCTACCCCCCCCCCCCCTACCCCCCCCCCAACCATCCTTCTACCTCATTGTCTATCTCTCCTCTATCCAAAGTACAGGATAATGACACAGTTTTTGCGAGCGAGTGAGCTGAGGAAAACGGTAACCATGGCAACAGCTCCTGTCCTGTGCTCAGCTGGCCCACTGTTGGCGGAGCGTGTTCACAGTGCGTCGAGCTATAGCACCCGTAGCGTCATCATCATTAGGGGCTGAAATTCTAGTTGTTAGTACTACTTAGTAAACAGGCAGATGCCACTATGCCCTATCCTCATTCTTTTCCTCATTCCATTAGGAAAGTTTTGGAAGTACAGTGGATTGATATACTGAACTAAAGTGATACACAGTTGTTTGATAACATTTTCAGAAACTGACAGTAATATTTGGTGAAAACAGTATGGATGCAGTAATCTGTCATTAATGCTCTGGAGGTAGTGGATGCAGCCTGCTAATTAAGAGGTTTGTGGTTCTATCCCAATCTGCTTCTGCCTTGGGCAAGACACTTATCTTTGCAGTGTTGTCTTACAAGGGAGGAGTTAGTTTTGGAGAAATCTTTACCTTTGTGTCTGTAAGGTGGTTGTGTTTAAATTAATGTACCTCCTGATCTTAATTATTCCAAGATAGGCTCACAGTCTTGGCAGTCACTACATTGTCCCAGCTGGGTGTTTGTTTGCTACATTGCTTTGTTTAAACGGAAAAACATTAGCCGGAATTACCAGCTCACTTCGTTTTCCTTTAAAATGGCCCTGTTTTAGTTGCAGTGCCTCTATTGTTTTGACTGTGTGGGATGTAACTTGCCATTATAATTAACTCCCCAGCTAGAAACTGCCTGCTACACCATTACTCTGCTTATTAACATGAAGGGAATAGAAGTGGAAAAAAGATATGGGGAATCAAAGTAATGGAGAGAGCTGGAACAAGAAGACAGGGATTGAAAGCACTGCAAAAAAATGGAAGGAAGAAAGAGCACAGTTGAGGCTGCGCTGAAGCTACACTTTGGGTTTGAATTTAATCGCACATGGCTACAATGAGGAATTCTAGACAATATATCATAGAGAAACTAACATTGTCAAGATGCTACCAAGACAAGTGAGGCTCTAAAGGGAAGAGCTGCTGAGAAGATAAGTGGAGATGAAAGAGATATGCTTCAGTTTCTGCTTTGCAACACAATTCAAATGAAAGAGGCTATATGCAAAGTCACAGAAAATAACATTCCCAGTTTTGTCTTCTGTGATTTTGGGCTTGAGCCATCAGCTTTAAATAGCACTGTGCTGGCGCTTTGCATCCCTCGAAAACCTCCATCGACGGCAGTTTGGATTCTCACATCTCATATGCACAACAAATGCTAGGGGCCTGAACTGTAGTCGCTGTTGACATAGATAATGAATCATTTTGAAAGATGGAAGAGTGGCACTCAACGGCTTTTTATGTTCAAGTAGCATCTCTAGTGTACATAACACTATCATTCAATAGTAACCATTCTTTTCAGCTGTGCAAGCTGAACTCTTGAAGCCTGTCTTGTGTTAACCTATAGCTTCGTGCATGTGCTGTACTCACTGGGCACTTTATGCGGTAGGCCAATTAACCTGGTAGTTTGGTGAAATAGAAACCCAGCCATGCACATTGCAACAAGCTAGAATCTGATGATCTACAGAGATTTTCTCATTCAGACATAACTGGGATTGACAAAGAATGGTTTAAAAAATACAAAATCCAGTGAGTGCTAGAAAATCATGATTGAAATAACAGAAGAGGAACATCTGATTACCACTCGTTACATCGAGATCTGCAGGAGACCAGGTACAAGATCTACCTAATAAAGTGGCCAGTGAGAGTATGACACACAAAGCACGGAAAATAAATGTTCAATCTTCTCTGTGGGGAAGAATAAGTCACGAGTTCTGTTGCTTTGCCTTTTAGCCCATGATTCATTCTGTGGAGTTGGTGGTGTTGTCCTCTGAGTGATACTGCACAGACGGCAGGCAGCCAGGCAGCAGCCCAATCCCCGGGAGAGCGTGGCTTCAGAGATGGGAGGGGTTCACAGTGTCCTTGACCATCAATCAGTGGCCTATGGTCCTCCCCCAGAGAGAGACCACATGAGACACTCCAGAGCCACAACTGATCCTCAACACAGTGCGCTGTAAATCGGGCCAAATCCCACTACATGCAAGGTTCACGGCAACCAGCAAGGGCATCTTTTAACACTACTACAGCCAACAATGAAAGGTGCTCTTGGTAGAGAACTGTATAGCACTATGCAACATGTGTGGTATTTGATAAATGGCAAAGGCTAATACTCAGCAACATAACACAAAAATACACTAATCTTCACCTTATAAATTGGCACCCAGTGCGGTCTACTGACGTACCCCACCAGCTTGAAGTTTTGTCAACATGTGTTTGTAGAGATCTTAAGCAGATCTTGATGTAACAAGTTGTTTTCTGAGCTCATGTTCTCAAGGGAGTCTGTGACCTCTGGTATCAACAATAGACCTGCCACTCACAAAGCAATATCTGTAAACACTTGACGAAATTACCAGCAGGTCATGAATCAGTATTGACTATTGTAGCATAAATGATTTTGGTTAGCGTGGTACTAACGAGAAAACTACACTTTTCAGAAAATGATCCAGCCAATAGCCCTGTTCTTCTTAGCATTCAGCACTGACAGAGGAATAGACACTCCTTTCACACCATTCGTCTTAGCCTTTCGCCTGTTGCAGTCGACCATACTGAGTTGGTCCACAATTGACTCCCCGACCCATCAGCTCACTGGTCCATTTCCCCTTTATTCTCCTGTTCTTGTACAAGCAAAATCTTCATCATATTCACAGCTCGGTGTTCCAAGCTCATCACCTTTTGTCTCCAGCTGCGATCCACACTGAGCATCACTCTACGGAGCTCTGGTTCAAATGGACCTGGGAGCTTGTTAGCCCTCACCAATCACTCGCATTAGCTCAAGTAATGAAAAGGCTGCATTAATAAGATGGCCATGAGAGATCATTTACCCACTTCTGCCTCCCCACACTGCCATGTCCTCGCTCCACCTCTGCATGCCTTTATCCTAGGGCATAGCAATACTGTTTCATTCAAAATACTTTTCCTTCTTTTTCCCTTTTTTTCTTGCATATGAATTTTACATAATTAACGCCCACTCTACATGATACTTTTGTGTTATTTTTACTCACAATCCCTGAGAACAACTGCACCTCTTTGAATCTTAGACAGTAAATATACTTGAAATATTATGTTCTTTTGGTTTTGTTTTAAAAAAAAAGTGGAAGTTGTATAAAATCCCTCATTTATCTATTAACTGTATACAAAAATATATCACCCAAGAAAAAACTGCATTTGGTATGGAACAATATATATTGTCCAGCCCTTCTTCCACTTTCTTCCTTCACATCCCGCTACCTGCCGCTTATCAACTCGTGGCAGAATGCTTTTTGGGGGCTGGAGTCCAGGCTCTAATAGCTCCTCTCAGCGTCCGTATCTGACTGAAGAGTGAATGAGAGAGGCAGACGGTCACCTGATAGCTCGCTGAGTGAGTCGGGGGCTCTGGATTGCAGGCAGGCTTTGGCCTTCAGCTTGACTTAATCAACGCCACTGTGGGGTATCTAGACACATAAGAGCCGGGCCTGGGCACAGGAGAAAGGCATCCCAGCGGAGTCGAGATTTCCGGCGTCTCCACAAGATACTGTTCCTTTTCATTATTGATTGAGCCCTCTCGCTTTTACAGTCAGTCTCTTTTGATCCATTTTTTCTCCATCCACTTAAAAAAAAAGATATTTCTACATCAGTATGAAAAGAAATGCCTTACTTTTGAGAGAATCCAAAATCGACGGTGACATACATAAGTGTTTTTGCTGCACATCTATCAAGTCAAGGACATGGTTGAAGTTGGAAATTACTACTCTTGCAATCTAAATTGTG
>JAVQKG010036621.1:0-15491 GCA_036025885.1 Hypseleotris bucephala
GATCGGATATGGCTGATTTGAGGTTTTCTTGTTCTGCTTGTTCTTTTATTGCTCTTGTTTGTCTATTGGCCGTTTGTTTTTTACATTCTTTCTGATGTTCTCCTTTGCGTGTCCCGAATGATCTGCCTGTTTCCCCAATGTAATTTTTATTGCATGATAGACAGGGTATCTCGTATATGACGTTGCATTTGTGTTCCTGTTGTATTTTGTCCTTGGGTCTTACAATTACCGGTCTGAGTTTTGTGTGTGGTTTTATGGGTGTGTTGATGTTGTGTTTCCTCATGACTCTCTGTATGCGTTCTGTGACCCCCCTGATGTACGGTATTGTGACTGTGGCGGATGTGACATGACTCTCTGTATGCGTTCTGTGACCCTCCTGATGTATGGTAGTGTGACTGTGGCGGATGTGACATGACTCTCTGTATGCGTTCTGTGACCCCCCTGATGTACGGTAGTGTGACTGTGGTGGATGTGACATGACTCTCTGTATGCGTTCTGTGACCCCCCTGATGTACGGTAGTGTGACTGTGGTGAATGTATTTGTGGTTTGTGTCTTTTTATTTCTTTTGGTTGGTTTGGTTGTGTTCTATGCCTGTGTCTGATAAAACTACTTAAACAGCCTACAAGACACGTCACAGTAACATCACGTGACGCTTCTGACGATGACTCCAGGAAGTAGTCGAAACATGTAAAGCAGGTAAACAAAGCTCCTCTGTCTTACAAAAAGAACCTTAAAAACAGTTAAACTTAAGAAGACAATATGAATTTTCACCAAAGAAGATCAACCTGCAGTGCTGGGTTTGAAGAAGGATGGGGCAATAACAGCAATCCCATCTGCCCCAATTTGAGCTGCATGGCAAGCCTAGATACAAAATAATGTGATAGCAACATTTTTTAGCTAATATTACAGAGTCACATGATTAATTCAACACGTAACTTACTAATTTCCGAGAGTCTTTTACACTCATGCAGCCGACATGCACTATCACCTGATCCATTCTGTAAAAATATTTCCCACACAAAAACACTGTTGTTGTTGTTTTGTTTATATAAACAAAACATGTTATACATACTTTCCCTTTGCTTTATGACACCAGTCCTCTGCTAAGGCTTTCCTCTCTTCAACACTTAGAGAAACGCTTTCTCCGGTGGTGCCATTCACTGAAACCAGTTAAAATTATTATTATAAAGCATTTGTATTGCAAAAAAACAGACCCTCTATTACTTGTCATTGATATCACAACTTGCTATCAGTAACAAATCAACAAAAGGAATGAACAAAGGTGAGTGATCTAATCAGACATCTACAAAAGATTAGAATACATTTAATAGATTGTCAATGAATACATGTCTGTGAAAAATGCTGACATTAAAGTAAGCAGACACTAGGCACGCATGGAGATGATAAGCAGATGTGGTAGAGAAAAGGAGTATCCACTTAAATAATAAACAAAAGTTAATGTTTTGTAAGAAAGACACACTTTATTAAGATTTATTTAAGTGAGTTAGATTTGGTTGTATATTCATTGCATTATAGGCTAGTAAATGCTAACTGAACATGACTTATATTTCTGCCACAAAATGACGGATGTGAAAGTGCTTACATTATAATATATCCCACCACATTTGAGTGGAGTTATGAAATTATAGATTGTTCATGTTTTTAGGCTGTATATCATCACTGGTTGTGAAGTAATTATTAAACACTAAATATGTTTAAACGAAAACATTTAAACTACATAGATCAAGTAAGATAATTAATAAGAATTCATAGGGTATCTCACCAAATATGCTCTTTACGCCTTGCTTTTCAGTCAAGTAGTCAATGTAAGGTCCAATCTCTGACAAGTTGATTTCACTGTATTCGAATATTAATCAAATATGTGTACACATATGTTAAAGTACCAGCACTGAAAATGCTGAAAAGAGTATAAAGGCCAGGAAATTATACATACCCGTCTTGAGTGAATGGAGTAAATGTGGCTGCAACCAGTCCTGTCATTCGTTTATCTGCAGCAGGAGCCATATCTGACTTAAATAGCAATGACAAGACAGAAAGAATACAAGATGCATCAGTATAGCGAAAATACAGTGCTAAAATAACAACATAAATCAAATACCACATATCACAGAATCACTTGCACAGCGCACCCCCATAGTAAAAATAATCACGCTTACTCAAAGAGGGACTCTTCTCTGTGCAGTGATTGTACGGCAAGGTTGTTGAGAAATAAGACCTGACTTGTTATTCGCGACAAATTTGTTGATATGTTTGTCACGTGAACAGAGACGACAAGCAACTGACGCCGCAAGTTATCATGGGAAATGTAGTTAGTACATAGACAATTATATAAAGCCATATGGCTCTGTTTTAATCAATTTCACAGTATAGAACGAGCAAATAAATCAATTAATTTAGTAAAGCATTAACACGTATATATGTGATGTTAATGTTTCAGTCTTAAAACCATAGAGTATATAAATAAGCTTAAAACCTGCTTTAAACGACACGAACTTCCTACAGACACGAACTTCCTACAAATATTTTTTCCCGGATTTTATTCTTTCAGGGCGTAATTCATACTTGAAAAAACAATTGACGAATTTGCGTGTTATATTTGGGGAAAATCTATTTATCTCATTAATTATATGCGCCGCTTGTTCGTGTAGCGCATATTTATTACATTTAAACAATAATATTATACAGTGCCTGTCAGTATATAATACTGGAGTCATTTCTCATTAGGCCATCTCCAGGAAGCGGATGTTGTTGACGGATTCGTCGTAACAGCATCCGTTTTTTCTGGACAGGTTAGCCCGAGAAAACAGCAGCGTACATATACCCTCGTAATAAATCGACAGACAGTTTAGAAAACCTGCCCATAACCACTCTCCAAAATGGGCAGGGGTTTGGGTAGTTTCTTTAGCATTTATAACCTTTTAAACTCAGTTAGCACTACGAGTTAGCATATTGGGCTAACTAATCAACCTTTGCTACCGTGGGTTTTATGTGCAACTGGCTAAGCTGACGGGACTGCTGTGTAGGAGTAGAAATAATTAACCCGGCTTATATGAACCTTTTACACACATGTTTTATGTAACGGAAAGTGGTTGGAACCGGAGAAACACAACCCAGAATGAACAGCTGGCTTGTTGAGTGAGTAAAGGCGTTGTGAACTTGTGACTAGTTCTATTATTTGTTTACAGAGTGAGACCCGGTCGCATTTTTATTCTTTGGATGGCATTCCCTAGACTATATATATTGTCTCAATTCACCATCTACTGTGTCTAGCAAACGTCAACGTGTCAGTCTGTTTATGTAGCAGATCCGGGTGACAGGTCGGAAAAGTAAACAGGTGTGACAGCCTATTCGACTCTGCTCACTGTACAGAATCAGATATACAGATATAGTTAAGCTTATGCTTGACTTACTGATAAGAAGTTCCCATCGTGAGCAGTTGTATTATTAAGTCCATGTACAAGGCAACGTCTTTCTAGCAGTGCAACCGATGGATTGGTCAACATCTGGCCACAGGTGAATAGCCAGATTTTTTCAATAACTTTTCTCTGGATCTACCTATCTAGTAGTGGTCTGGTTAGTTGTGATGCCAATGTTTTTGAGGCTAAGTAAAGCTATTTAGAAGGGAGTTTAGTAGAGCTTGAGTTTGTTCACATACAACAATGATACTGGTGTTGTTGTTGAGCCTTTTGGGAGCAATGTGCATCCCGGGGGAGACAATGACAAGAGACGAAAAACGCAAACTTAAGTAAGTAAAGCATCCCGTAACTTATGAGATTTGAACCAAAGAACCGTTTCCAACCAACAAAACACTGATTTGAAGTCTGCTTTTTGCTTTCTTCAAAGGAACCAAGTGGTTGAAATGTTTGACCATGCTTACCAGAATTATATGGTAAGTACTAACTTTACAATTTTAACTCTGTGTGACTTTGTCTTAGTTTATTGACAGTCTCTCTAGTTGGAGCAAGTACATATTTATCAAATATATCTTTGGTAATTATGGACCATTTGGATCTTCAGGACCATGCATACCCAGCAGATGAACTAATGCCTCTCACATGCAGAGGGAGAGTACGTGGTCTTGAGCCCAGTCGAGGGGATGTTGATGATGCTTTGGGCAAGTAAGTATGATTCAGAATGAAACCAAATGCAGACTGTAGTCCAAGCCTTTAATCTTTGTCAGTTTATTGAAAGTTTGATTGTTTTAGACAATAATTTTGTTTCTTCCACACAGGAGTATATTTTCTACATTCTTTGTATTCTATATTTTAGAGTTTTTTATGTGTAGTCTGTCTTGTGGCCTCGGTAATGTAACGTCTGTAATAAAGTTTGATTTAGTATATGTAACACAAAGTTAATTCTCTGTTGTTTACTAGGTTCTCCCTGACACTTATTGACACTCTGGATACGTTAGTGGTCAGTTACAGATTTTTTTCTATTATTTTGTTAATAATTATTAGAATGAATTATAATTATTTCTTAAACCATTTTTCCCTCTTTGCCAGCTTTTAAATAAAACAACAGAGTTTGAAGCTGCGGTTAGAAAAGTATTGTCTGATGTGAGGCTGGACAATGATATTGTAGTTTCAGTGTTTGAGACCAACATACGTGTTCTTGGGTAAGATTTGTTTAAAAATGTGGAAAAATAAATACATATGTTATGAAATGTTTCATGCACTAATGTCAATTGTGTCTTGTTTTGTGGGTGCATTTGTAAAGAGGTCTCTTGGGGGGTCACTCTATGGCTGTTATGTTGAAAGAGGGAGGACAGCACATGCAGTGGTACCAGGATGAGCTTTTACATATGGCCAAAGACATTGGTCACAGACTGTTGCCAGCTTTCAACACCAGCAGTGGCCTGCCTTATCCCAGGGTGCGACAAACTTATTCTCAATAAATGTTGTGTCATGTGTCAGCAGCTGTATGTACAATGCTATTGTAACGACTCAAAAGAGTTTACTAAAAATATTTCACTGCCAAATACTGTATGTGAACTCCTTTTTCTAACTTACTGTAATTTTCTGTTTCACAGGTGAACTTGAAGTTTGGTGTCAGGGGTCCTGAGACAAGAACGGGCACAGAAACGGACACCTGTACCGCGTGTGCTGGGACCATGATCTTGGAGTTTGCTGCACTAAGTCGTTTTACTGGAGATCCTGTGTTTGAGGTAATTAAACCACCATAAATATATTTTTTTTTACATTTATCACTTCACAGTTATTTCACCAAAAGATCTGTTATCACCTGGGCAAGGTTTCACAGTTATATTGTCATGGCAACAGTGTTCTTGATAAACCTGACAAGTAAGAAATACAAGACATATTGTGTAATTTTTAAGTACATCTTTGAAAGCTGTAGGCAAAAATACGTTGTGTGTCTTTGTTACCGGTATTCTATGTCAGTCATTTAATCTTTCTGAGATCAGGTCACCGAAACTCCCACAGTTTGTCTGATGAAATTGTGAAACTCTGTATCAGCTGTATCTACTCATTTTTCAGAATTTCTTTTTGTACTCTATGAAGGAAATTAGGAATATATGTAGAGTCCACACAACCAGTGTACTCAAGTAGGCACTTCTGTGTAACTTTTCATATTGCAACCCATATACAATAAATAAATTAGACGGGATATATTCGCCTATAGACTAAGTAATGTTAATAAAATAATTTATTTTCTTTTTGTGTTGATGCATAATTACTTTACTGAGCAACGAGACAGACGTCATTAAGTTGTTGTTTAGGTTAGGAGTGGATGTTGTCAAATATTTGATTTAGTTTTTACTCACTGACTTCCTTGCTGCTTGCAGTCTGCTGACTAAGCACAGTTGATTTTCAGAATAGTCATTTTTCAGAACATTGACAAATTATGCAGATTGTTGCCTTTGTAATCTATACTGTGCTTTCTCAAACATAGGCTCATGCACGAAGAGCCCTGGATTTTCTTTGGGAGAAGAGACAGAGAAACAGCAATCTGGTTGGAACCACAATTAACATTCATTCTGGAGAGTGGGTGCGTAGAGGTGAGTAAGATATAAAAATAAAGCGAAGGCATTAGAGAGTTTTTTTCTTTATCAATTTTTGTCTGTTTCCAGATAGTGGTGTAGGTGCTGGAATTGACTCTTACTATGAGTACCTGCTAAAGGCTTACATCCTCCTGGGAGATGACCAGTTTCTACAGCGGTTCAATATTGTGAGAGCACACATTAACAGGCAGCGTAACCTGAGCCCTCACTACAATATAGAATTAAGGGCATGATCAGACATAACATTATTGGTAATATCATTACATTAAATTAATCTAGTCTTCCCCCATGTTTTGTTTCATTTAGCACTATGCATCCATTATGAAGTATATCAGTCAGCCTCCTCTGCTACTTGATGTCCATATCCATAAACCTCTGCTTCCAGCAAGGACCTGGATGGACTCTCTTCTGGCCTTCTTCCCTGGTCTCCAGGTTAGTGGTCACATAGAAACACAGTCAAGAGTCTCTTTCAGCTTTGTGCTATTTATATCTGCGAAATTATGAAATCACAAGCACGTCTGCATCCACAGATTGGCCTTGTTAACTCGATAAGTCAAAAAATCACTATCAAACTTTGCACACACTTAGATATAATAAACTCCGAACTGGATTGATTATGGTACTTCTACGATGAAAAGAATTAATTGCTTAATTAAGGCTTAAACTTGTGAATGCAATAACTCAACTTTAACTCAACTTTTGCCCCATTTCTTCAACTTTTCTTGACAGCATCATGAAGACGCTGATATATATTGACTTTGGTACTTTTACTATGAATATTAATTAATTAATTAGCAAATTATCAACGTTGAATAAAGAATGCCTCAATAGCGCCATGACTCCTATGGGAATCTGGGAATCTTAGTACAGTGATTCTCCACATTTTGCACAACATAGAATATCATGATGGCCCCACCCTACAACAAACAGCAAGTCGGCCATGATTTATTGAAATTGGGATTTCAGTTATATTTGACAGCCTCTAACTTGCACATACTTTTCTCGGACTAGGCTCAACCTCAAAACACCACAATACCTTCCGCCCCTGAACACATCTGACCAATATGGTGTCAGTTACCTTAATAGCGCCACCTATGGACTGAACAAAGAATGTCTTTTTAGGGTAATTTACAAAACTTGGCAAAAGCTGTCTTCAAAAACATCCAGACAAATCACAAAAGTCAAATAGACCCTTCCAATTTTGTCATTGTTTGGGGGCGGGGCCTCTTAATTGCTCATTAACAATATAAAAGCCCTTAGAAATCACACCATCTAGTTAAACTATGCTCTTTATTCTTCATTAAGGTGCTTAAGGGAGATATTCGCCCCGCTATCGAGACTCATGAGATGTTGTATCAGGTTACCAAGAAACACAACTTCCTACCAGAGGTAATGAGTTTTATTTTTGAATATTATTTAAAAACAAACTGTCAAAGATAGATACAGTAAAATAAACCCAAACATCCTCGTATTGTGTGTAAGTGTGTATAGTGTGTTGACCTATTTCTTGCGCTTCCCCAGGCCTTCACAACTGATTTCAGGGTACACTGGGCCCAGCATCCCCTAAGGCCTGAGTTTGCAGAGAGCACCTATTTCCTGTACAAGGTAATCTATCTTTTTTAAGGTGACAAAAGAGGTTTATAAGTCATCATACGATGTAAGCTCTTTAATGAGTCTTGCTTGATGGTCATGTAGCAGCACAAGCAACCAGTGTTGAAAGAATATCTTGTACTTTAGTCTTTTTTTAGTCTAAATACCAGTCTAAATACCAGTGTTCTATTTCATTTTTACAGGCCACAGGAGACCCTTATTATCTGGAGGCAGGTCGTACCATTTTGGACAACCTCAACCGGTATGCCCGGGTCCCATGTGGCTTTGCTGCAATGAAGGACGTTCGCACTGGAAGTCACGAGGACAGGTCAGAATAAAATAGCTTTCTGAGATAATCATTTACTATGTCACTATATATATATAAAAGACTGTAAAATATGAAAGCAAACTGAACCATTGTTCTCTAAATGTTTACAAAATATTTTATCCACAGAATGGATTCGTTCTTCCTTGCTGAAATGTTTAAATACCTATTCCTGCTCTTTGCGGATGTGGACGACCTAACATTTGATGTAGAGGGCTACGTTTTTACAACAGAGGCACACTTTCTCCCTTTGTCCCTCTCCACTGTGCCCCTTTCTTCATCTATAACTACTAATACAACGGTATTTGGTTATCTAATAAGTTATTAAGCTATTTAATGAAAATACAACTATAATTATTAATAATTTATCATTCTGATATTAGTCCGTAGAAGAGCTAGATGACTCTAACTTTGACTGGACATGTCCCAATACCCGCCTGCTGTTTCCTGATCCTGCTTATCCTCGAAACATCAGAGAACCGATTCGTAGTGTGGTGGACAAGAGCTGCCCACGACCAGCCCCTTACAGGTTTGTCAACAGACCAAAGACTTTAAACGTTAAATCTAAAATTGCATATGGTAAAAATGTGCATGTGCATCCTTTTTGTAGAGAGCCTGGAATAGGTCGTCCTCCTCTAAGGGCTCAGGATTTTATGGCTAACAACCCTGAACATCTTGAATTGTTAAGAAGAATGGGCGTTAGTCTTATTCACTTGAAGGATGGCCGGGTGCAGCTGGTACAGCATGCTACACAGGTAAACATTAGTTTACTGCACAAACAATGGCTCAGTATAAAGAGAAATGTATTCAAAATGTTTTGATGTCTAGGCTGTGAGTGCAGTGGCTGCAGAGGATGGCGTCCGGTTTATGCAAGAGATGATGGAGTTGTCTAGCCAGCAGCAAAAAGAGCAGCTGCCTCCCAGAGCCATTCAGATTGTCTCACACCCATTCTTTGGCAGAGTGGTGCTGACCGCAGGCCCTGCACAGTTTGGCACAGACCTGTCTAAAAGTCAGACTGGGGTCAGTGGCTTTTTCAACTTCAAGTTTCATTTTGCCCACTCTTAAAACATAGTCATTACTTTTTGCTCAATATAAGCTTAATGGCAGAATAGATAACAAGTTATTGAACTATTGTGCTGCCCACCATGGAAGTGAGTGTCTTTGTTTTGCTTTTTAAAAAAAAAACTATTTTCAGGTCAGAGGGTTTGTGACTGTAGCTGAACCCTACAGTGGCTGCAGTGAAATCACAAATGCTGAGTATATCCAGGGCCACATTGCCCTACTGCAGAGAGGCCAGTGCATGTTTGCAGAGAAGGCCCGACATATTCAGAAGGCTGGTGCCATCGGGGGCATTGTCATAGGTGAGTCTCAAAATAGTTTTTTGACTAATTAAAGTTGATAAAACTTGCAAAAGACAAACTGTTCACATCACATGTTGGCTTACTTTTTAAGTAGAGATAGCTATTATTAACAAAAAAAAACGTAATTAATTTGATTGGTATTCTGTGTTTGTTATTTCCAAAGATGACAATGAGGGCAGCAGCAGTGACACAGCACCACTGTTCCAGATGGCTGGAGATGGCCGTAGCACAGATGACGTCACTTTGCCTCTTCTCTTCCTCTTCCATAAAGAGGGCAACATCCTTTTGGAGGCTCTTAAAGAGTATCGAGAGGTGGAGGTGCTGCTGAGCGACAAAGCTCGGGACAGAGGTATTGCATTACTGCATCCTTTTACTTTGTATACATACTCTTATCCATAAATTAACAAACAGACTCACGTTCACATAAAATAAGATACATGTTGTGGAGATATTCACTTAGATTATCGGTTTATTCTTGTTTGTTTTTTCTGCCTATATTTGTCTTTCATCTCTTTGTACTGAAGTGTAACTGTGGTCTCTCCTTCCTCTCTTTTTGTGTTGTTGTTTTGTTTTTTACAATCCTGGCATGTTTGGATGAACAGCCACTATATTTAAAGGTAAACCTCTTCCTGGCAGCCTAATTAAAGACAGTAAGTTTTCTGATGTTATCTGATGTTTATTATGCATCAAATCCATGTTTGTTGCCTTCTGTGCTACGTTAAAGGTATTCGGGAGGATCTTTATAAAATGTTTTTTTTTTAAAATACTCAAAATAGCCTTTAATGTCTGTACATTAGAAAAAAAAACTTGTGAAGGCCAAAAAACAGTCAACCAATAGCAGACAAGGTAGCCTCATCTATTGTTTGAGGTAGCTTTGTCTGTCTGCAGTTTGCTACGTAAATAAGGAAGTGTTCTGGAATAAGGAAGTGCTCTGATTAACACATTACCTCTGGTGCTTACTAATTGCACTGAAGCAAACAAATGCTAAATAATTGCTGTTTTCAAGTTGTTCTTGATGGATTTTTCTTATTTTGTCATATTTAAAGATGCTACTTCTAATCTCGAATAGCATTAGCATTAGCTATTTTGGTCTGGTTAGGGTTCATTGGTCCTATGTCCCATTGGCTCTATGACTATAGCTGACCTATCTTATTGTACAATAAACTAACCCAAAGCCCTATTCCTAACATTAACCATAATCCTAACCATAGACTTAACCTTAACCATATTTTAACAATAGCTAAACTTGACCATCTTTGTAACCATAGCCCTAACTATGACCATCTTTGTAACATTGGGCTAATCTTTACCATTTTTGTAAGGACCCATAGGACATATACCGAGACATCCCCTTTGGGTTCTCCTAGTTACAATAATGGTACAGTTGTATTGGAAAGTAACTTTGGAGTAGCCTTAATTATGTTCAAAGCTGCTTTATTTTTAGAAGCCTGTATTACTTTGATCTGACCATCTTGGGTGGTCTTAGCACATTTACAGATGTATATATTTGTTTATTTTGGTGGTATGTTGTTTGTGTACATCGATACAGCTAACTACTTGTAAACATAAAAAGTGACATTTATAGCTAAAAAGAATTAGCTGCTGAATGACACACAAGAGCTGCCTGGTTTGCGTTCCTGTGTAGAACAGATGTTTACCAAAATACAAAATTGATTCATGTGAACCTCAAATTGTGGAATGATCACCAAATACACTTGTTATATTTTTTGTAATGCTTTTTTCGATACTGTATATGTTTGCTCATCATAATATTAGCATGACTAAAACTTCACAGTTCTTGAATTATACATGAATGTGACAAGTTTGGGGCAAAAGTACTTTCAATAATTCCCAATTTATTGCATTTTATAAGAAGAGGTTAATCTTGTGGGAAACATGAGTACCCGTCTGTTTTATTATGTTGTGGTCCACAGTCAGTCTGTAAAAACATATTTGTATACAATTATATTTTTGCCTTCAAATGGCAGAAAAGCAGAACTCAGAAAACTGTTTAGAGGCTATGTGTGTGCTCTACATGTCTTTCACTGCTGCCTTCTTTTCAGGTGTAGACACACAAGAAACAGTAGAGGGCTGTCTAACTGAGGCAACAACTCCTACCTCATTCGAGCCTCTGAGCCAATCACAGCCGAGCAGGACAGAGGCAGAAGGATCTCCTGAAGAAGTTAATTCATCACCAGAGGAAGTTGGTGGAGTAGACGAAGAAACTAGTCCTGCAATAGAAGTGAGTCCATCAGAAGACTTAGACCCCACTGAAACTAAGGCCAAAGAGGAGACAGACTCTGAGAAACAAGAGGAGCCTACAGCCAGTACAGACTCACAGAGCAGTCGTTCCGTGGAGGCGCTGCTCGCTGACTGGAGAGAGGACTTAGAAGCATTCCAGCAGATGGAAAGAGATGAGCTCTGACAGTCATCTGACATGTCCAGTGCTGAGACAGTAGTGTGCACCCCAAGACCAGAGAGGGGCAAATGTTCACATGTGACCAGCCTTAACAAATTATTGACCAGAAACAAGGCTTTTTAAATGTGGTTGTGAACTATGTTACAGACTGTTTTATGCCTTCTATAGTTGGCATTATGTGCCAATGCAGCCCAAATAGTATTTCTGGACTATAAGGGATTTTTGTTGCCTGGTATAAGGACTGGGCGTCTTACCTCATCGTGTCGTTTGTTTTCATCTGTCACAACTTAAATAATAAAATGGACCAGACCTTGTGCAACGGCATGTCACTTTCCATGCATCTATATTGTTTATGCATTTTAACTCCTTGTTTTTTTTGAATGCTTGTTCTAACAACTGACTTTGACTTATGTCACTGACCAATTGATTTTATTTATGTGATGGTTTTTTGTATCATTGATGATGTAATTTTAACATTTTCATGATTCAGGGTCCAAAGATTGGTACATATTGTTAATTGTGAAAGTTTTGCTGAAGATCTTTCAATGGCCCTATAATTGAGACCCATCTGGATGGATATAGAGGGTACCTCTCAGTTTAAATATACATTTGATAAAACCCGTGAAAAGACTTTTGCGTTGCTCAGGTTATAATCTGAACGATCACCATGAAAAGAACTGACTGAGCCACATCAATGGTAGACACTATCAGTGCTTTTGGATGGACAGTACTCATCCAGACTACCACATGATGGCGCTGTGCGATCTCTTCGTCAGGTTGCTGATCAGAAAAAATATCAGTTAACAGTAACTGAATAAAAATATCAAACATTCTGAAATTCGTTTATACTTATTTCACTAAATTTGAAATATTACAATGTGAATTTTTTTGTTGTAATTTGTTACATAATTATAGCACAAATATTAATATGTGAATAGGCTAATGGTAAACTGGATGATAGTGATAGATGGATCATATGATTCAACAGTTATAAATTAGTCTACGTGATTTTTTTTTTCATCTGACATAAATAGTGATATTTAATTAACATTCTTTGTTACGGTATTTATTTGATTTCTTGGTCTGTTTCTTTTTTATTCCTTGCTGGAACACACACATAGAATATTAATAATAGAAGGACCGTGTGCGTGTCACTTTCATTCCTGTGGGAGCAAAGCCCAGGTTCAGCCCAGTGATTGGTGAGCTGGTAGGGCAGTCCTCAGTAAGATGGCTGCATTGCTGCGCGCTTTAGTGGCATCCTGGTGAAATGACGCAAGCTCCAGTTTACGCTCAGTGCTCGAGGCTCCAGCTCCCGTCTCCATAGCGCAGCACAGAGCACATCCCGCCCGACTCTGAGCCGGAAGAGCGGCGGCTATCCTCCTGTGGACCGAGCGGTACCGGTTCGTCACAGTAAGTGCTGGCGTGTACACTTGTTAATTGATTCCCAGATGTGTCATTTAGGCTTTAATGGAACCCGCGGTGTCTCTTGTGGCTTCTTTCTTTCTTTACTCTTTTCTTTTGTTGTTGTTTCCTGAGTGAACCGTGATTAGCACCGGCGCTTTCCTTCCTGCACACAGGGCTTCGCATCTGTCGATGTTTTGTTGGCAGTCTTCGTTCTAGAGGGTTCTCTAACGCTGCTTTTTATTGATTTTTATGTGATTTAGCACAAACGAGTTCAAAATAAGAAGTCTAGTTCCCGTTTCGTGCCTAAACGTGTTCGCTCACTTTGGACAGAGCTGCCTTTTCCATATTTTCCACACATCCTGGTTGGCGGTGCCAGCTTGTCCCGCTGCTCCTTCTCCTGTCTGCTGCTGTTTAGGCCCATTGCACCGGGGAAACACTTAATACAAGGCTCTATAGACGGTTCATCTTTGTGAAAATAAAACTATATCTACACAGTGGGCTTGCCCTAAAAACTCTCTCTCCTTGTGGAAACAAAGCGCCCAGTGTGTCCGTGTAGCACAGCTGGACACAGCTGTTGAGCCAGCCTGAGTGACCCCTAGAGCAGCACTGAGATACGGGCTACTGCTGCCGCTGTCCTGCCTACAGCTGGTCCTTCTTTGGCTGACAGTCACACAGCATGCTTTTAACATGCACTTAGACGTTATAGCGAGCTCTAATTGTTGCTCATTTGGCTCTTGCTGCCTCATGAAGGAAGACCACTGCTGTTGGGTTATATTAAGCAAGTCACTGTATCCATAATTAGATTTGATATGCAGGCTCATTTACAGTTCATAAGCTGAAAGTTAGCCTGCAACAGTTTTAAATGTGATTCCTTCACTTCCTTAGGCAAAATAACTTTTAGAGACCTCATAAGTTCCCAATCCTGGCTGTACTGAAATATGTGATAAAGCTTTTGTAGCCTACTTTCCCCTGTGATCTCTTCAACACCATGTATCCATTTGTTCATTTTAATGTGCTGCACCCTGGTGTTAAAGTAGGTTGGTTTGGCTACAGCACTCCATCATCCTCACACCAGCAGCAGCTTACAGCCGCCCTATATAGTTTATACGGTCAGTGGGTGGATGTAGCATGCCCCCCCTCCCTCCCTGGCTTTTTACTCCTGATTTATCTGTCATCTCTCCGCGTCCATCTGCCTTCCCCTGTCTGTACCCGCCCACACCAAGAGTACGAGTCGGTGTTGCATATGGCTTTTGGTTCTGGTTAGCAGCAGCTCAAGACACAGCAGCCCGCTCTGACGCCAATTCTCCCCCATTTCTCTTCATCCCTGTCATTTTGTTCAGGCCAGGAGCGTCTATTTTTAGCCTGATCCTTCTTCATTTGGGTCTTTGTCAATCACCATCACTATTGTGTGTCTTCTGCTCCACCCCTGGCCTCTTCTTCACCTCTTTAGCTGTACAGGTGATGGTTCAAGTCATGATGCAACAGCCTGGTCGTGACTTTTTGTGGAGGAGGGTTTCCATAGTGACGAGGATGCCGTATCTGCAAGTGTGTGGGTGTAAGAGGGAGTTCCCAACCGTTTGTGCTGTCAGTTGAGATGAGGTTGTCTTTTTGCAAAAAAGACTTTATAATATCAATCTATCATTTAGTTTTCTAAGAATATTATATTCTATGAATATTTTCTAGTGTTTTTGTCAAACTGAAGATGTTTGTGCACTGCAGTCAACATGCAGGTCAGCAGACGTGGCTGGTCTCACTTCTGACTGATTGTCTTTTGGTCAGCAGTGGTCTCGCCAGTGCTTTTTGTCCCTATGGTTGTCTCTAAAGGACAATGATAGATTGGCTCAACTCAAGTAATTATGGTAGTGTTGCGGACACTGTGGAGTATATTGCACATAACTCATCCTATGTTGTGGCCAAAAAAATATTAAAGGGCTTATTTAGATTTGAGGACAGTCTATAGTTCAATATTGATTTGTTCGTAGTTTAGTTCTGGTTTGGTTCTGGCATCGAGTATAGTTGTCTATAAGTCTTCTTTCAGACACTGAATGCATTGAAAATAGAAAAAGATGTCAAACGTGTCTTCGCATATTTCACTCATTTTGCCATCTTAATTTGAATTTCTACTCCATTTTTTTTTATCATGCAGCCGGTGTTCGTTTGCCTAGGCAGGTAAATTTTCTCTGATAGATTCTCTGCAGCAGCCTGTTTTCTTCATAATGATTTCTCTCTGTTAGATTGATGTGAAAATGAAATGCAGAAAGTATTGAATATTTTATAAAACTGCCGATGTTTAATAAAAGGTAGATGACAGAAGAAATAAAACATGCAGGACAGGAAATACTGTTTAAATA
>JAVQKG010036779.1:0-19238 GCA_036025885.1 Hypseleotris bucephala
TGTACTTCTTTAGATTAGCATAGTTTCAATAATTGTTAAAATTTATTTTTATTGATGACTTTTTATTGATGGTCATTTTAATCAAGTGCATATCCATTCAAAAGTAAATATCATTTCAAATTGTGATGAAAAAAGGTAAAAGTTGACTTTCTGATCTTGTTCTGTGATGTAAAAATAGGTAATCTTTCATAATTATTATCTTGCTTCTGTCCCTACCCTGGCCATTACAGCAACATCAAATCAGAGTTTGTGGGCTACCACTTTGACCAATACGTTTTCCAGTCATGATTTCAGTCTGATTGGATGGCACAAAACTGGGGCAGATTGTCAATTTTAACAACTTTTCAAATTTCTAACAATTTCTTATTTTAGAAAATCTCCAGACTACAGCTTTAAGGCCTAGTGTGTATGTCAACTAAACATTATAAAAATGCAGAAAGCACCAAAAGGTCAAACTAGCAAAATAGTGCTTGTTGAATGTCAAAAAGTTGAATTACAGTTCTGGGGGTTTTCTTTGTATTAGTTCAATGAGCTCGGAAGTGACGTCACATCCTGGTTTAAATTGATGCTTCAGCCAGCTGCCGCTAGTATTGACTTGGCATCACTCTTGTATTGTGCAGAATGCAATAACAGGCTACAATTAAACATTCCTTTGCTTTGTGTTTGTTGGCCGCACAAATGGAATAAAGAAATAGACTCACCCAATCCGGGGTTGTGATCGCCGTTCTCGCCGTTTAGCCCTCCATGTTGCTGGTTACTGTGGAAACCGCCCATTGCTTCGAGCTTGATCTTTTTGGCCAGGGCGGAGAGATCTAAAAACGACAGACAGGAGTAAGACGGACATAAAAAAGAAAGAAAAATGAGAGGAAAGGAAAAAGAAGAAGGATCGATACGGCTCCGATCAATGGAGGATTAGAGAAGTGGGTAGCAGGAGGTTGTCATGGGAAGACAGAGGCCTGGCCATTCATTGTGACTGCACCGTTGCACTGGCCATTTAGTCTGCCAGCGAATCAGCAGTGATAGAAACAAGCCAAGACATCCATCTCTCCCACACAGCGACCTCGGTGCCCCCTTAAACTCAGCATCGAGGCACGCACACAATCAACAAGAGTCTAAACCAATCCTTTATCACTGCAAATTACAAGCCAAATAGTCTTTAATAGGGGTTCTGCACTTTTAAGATGAAGCCAAATGGAGAGTGACAAAAAGTGGCGTGTGGCTGGGATGCTTTTTAATTTGTGCCTTGAACCTCAGAAGGTAGTTTGACCCGCGGTGCAACCCCTTGAAAGCTCTTACTTGCCACAGAAAATTAAACTAATACAGACAAACAGAGTGAATTATTAAAGTTTGACAAAGTGAGCTCTTGTGCAAACGTTGTCCAGGCAAAGGCAAACAAACTCCCTTAATTTCCTGACGGTGGATACATCATAAAAATTTGTGAATTTGCAGCCCTGTTTTCTTTGCTGTTTATAAGCTGCTGCCACATTTGCTTCTTTGGGCCTGTCCGTTCCGTGGACTTTAGACAACCACAACAAATTGTTTCTCTTTCCTTCTCATCTTCTCACCTCCGCGCCTCATGCTCTGCGCCCATCCCCTCTCCTTACTTTACCTTTTCAAATGTCAGCATCACAGCAGGACATAAGTCACCGGCTTGTGTGTGTGTGTACCAGTGTGAGCGTGCGGCAAGTGAAAAAAGCGACTAAGGAGGATCACATCAAAGATTTTCCCTGCCTTTTACGCCCAAATGTCCTCTCTCTCGCCGTCTCTTCCTCTCCTCTCATGTGGCCAGTTCTAATCAGTGGCTCTGACATTGCCGCCGTGCCCTCTCCTTTGGTGGAAAAAGACTCTTTTCCCACTGAGAAAGATGCTCTTGAACGCACAACACACACACGCACAGGCACGCACTCCAGCAGCACCTTTGAACAGTGGAGAGGAAGCGGAGGCTAATAGAAAATGGCTTCTTTTGAGGCGGGGGAATGAAAAGATCAGGTTGCAGTGAAGAGCACAAAGCCAAGGGCAACTTTGAGAGCAGTAAGGTGCCAACAATTACTTTTCTCTCTTTCTTTTTTTGTGTAACACACCCAAATCCGACACACACACCGACACGGGCACTTCACATACACCCAAATACACTGCTGTTTGTGACAAGGATGAGCAGGCCAGCGGGAGGGAGCGAATGTTACTACAAAGTCAAAACTCAAATTACCCTAAAAAACAAGAAACTTTTTATTCATCTCATCTTCTTTATACATCACCATTAAGGTTTCAAAGGTCTCGCGATTCTGTTATTGATGCAACAGACCACTTCTTCGAGATAAAACCCCTAAGCTTGCAAGTTATGAGTAGTTTTGCGGGTGTCAGCAGTATGTATGCTAATTTTATTAATCAGCACACAGGTTACCTCCCAGATCTACGCCTCCCTGTACCTACTGGTATCGATGATGAGTAAAAGATGCAGTTTCATGGAAATCAGGTTTAAAAATGCCCCGTCAAGAACCTACAGTATTCATAACGAGTGATCCATTTGTTTCAAAGAAGAATAGCTTGTTGCTGATTAGACAGCTAAGTTGGCCGGAAAGTTTTGGGGGCTTTATTATAAAATTACTTTTGGAATTTATGACATTTAGGCACAATAAAAGTCCGATAACAGCTGAACTTTATGCCAACTTTTTCTTCATAGACTAGATTAATATGCTGTAAAATGGATTGGGACTGCTAAATGTAAAAAAATAATTTTAATTTCTTACACAATGACATTTTATTTGAGAAGTAAACTTTTTGTACCAGGTTTCCAATTGTTTTAACAAAAATCTCAAGAAATATATTAGTTTGCTACAGCATCAGGGGATGGTCTAGAAATTGGAAAAAACAAAATAATATGTTAAGTCTAAAACTGCTGCAAATTCTGTTTTTAATAGAACAGTTTCTACTTTTTCTGGGCATATTTTGGCAGGGGTTTTAGCGCCGTGTTGGAGAATCATCAACTCTGATCTCCTACGATTTAGGTAGAATTACAAAAAGTGAGAAAACTAATGGGGAAATATAAACGTTTTAACACGGAAAATTTAAAATTGTGTTTTTATCCAGGTTCACATAATACTTACATATATTAAGATATTAAAAAATCTTTAAATCCACAAAGTATTTAGTGCAAGAGTGCCCCTCCATTCTTTTAACCTTTTTGGCCTTTCCATTGACTTGTCACTACTCATGGCAAACAACAAAACCCCTGTATGTTTACAAGCAATAACCTTTATAATCTTATACACATGGCTTATGTTTATGTTTTTAACTTTTTTATTATTATGGCTTGTTGGTGTATGCAGAGTATATGAGTGGGTGGTCACCTGCAGGGGGCATGATCCCAGCGTGCATGAGCCCACTGTGGGACAGCATGTGGTGGGTCCCGCCCTCTGTCACACTCTGGAGCCTCTTGGGCGGTCGTCCAGGCCTGGAGCTGCAGAAAGCACAAAACAACACAAACTCTCAGTCATTAGGCAGTTTTATACCTGAGCCTCCTGCTGGGACTGAGATGGGAGGCCTGTACTGTTAGTACTAGACCTACTGTCCTTCACTTTGTAAAACGTCTGATCCTTGCTCCGGCAAAACAGTGAAACCTGAGCGGCTCCGGGAAGGCTGCTGCTGCAGATCCGACCTCCCCGTGGATACGAGCAAGCAAAAAAGGACTTTCCCTGTGGCATCAATAAAGCACCTCATTACTGTTCAGCTTACTCATTCATTTGTTTGCTTATTAAACGTGCCTTTCCCTCTTCCACTTAGAGCTGGGTGATATGGTAAAAATATAATATAAAATTTTTTGTATGCCTACATCACAATTACAATGTTATTTTATTTAATATACTTTGTAATTTTGTCTTACACTACCACTTTCAGTATCTATATACAGTAAGTTCTTTTTAAAGCCTCCCAAGTTAAAACTTATTAAAAAGTCTGAAAAATGCTTGACCAGTAGCATTTGAGTTTTACTTTAGTCTTACCCTAGCCTCTACATCAGCATCCAATCAGAGTTTGTAAGGGAGGGACTTAAGTGAAATAATAACGAGAAAACACTCGCACACACACAAGAGCGCAGACCTCTACCAAGGCAGCTCATTTCCACAGATCAGAACAGGTCTACTGTGTAATTTCTGACCATCCCTGAAAATTTCATCCAAATCGGGGAAGAACTTTTTGAGTAAAGTTGCTCCCAGATGCCATTCTTACTTCTCACTTCCAAAATCTAATCAATTGTTCTTGACCTTGCCTGAAAATGTCATCCAAATCCGTTAAGTAGTTTTTCCGAAAGTTGTTAACAGATGCACGCACACGAAACACAACCAAAAACATTACCTCCTTGGTGGAGGTTTTATGAATGCCTACCTATACAGAACAGAGACAGTCACTTAAAGCATTTTTAAACAATCTTTAATTTACGAAAACCTCCGGAATAAAGTGAAACAAATTCAATCTAATGCAATGTTAATTATATTACATTTATTATTAATATAAACACTGACATTGTTACAGTGGAAATTACAGTGAAGAATAGGGCATACATGAATGCACTGTAGCATGATTCAATGATTTTCCGTGGTTTATCGCCTTATCGCACAGCCCTAATTCATTCCCCCATTTTTTCTCTCACCATGTCACAAATTTCCCCTCAATAAAGCCGCGGCGACTAGTACAAGCAGATTCACATGGTTTGATTGAGGCGGGCACGCTCAATCAATCCTGTGAGGAAGTATGTGAAAAGCTGTCAGACATCACATGGGCTCTAACTAAACGGTGTGAATGTCCTGACAGGGGAAATGACACGGGCCACATCAGGCATAATGACAAGCAGCACATAGCTCCCATCTCCACTCCTACAACCAGGGCTGACACGGATGAAACACCAAGTCTGTCTGTCCGTGGGATGTGCGGGAGATTGGAGTTGAGAGAGAAGTTGTGAAGGGAAAAAAATGTAGGTACAGGAAAAAGTGTACCAATAAAAGTGTTGGGGGTAGGGGGGTAGTCTATAGCTGTAGCAGAAGCAGCTTCCTAGCGTGGGGTGTCTTTGAGCAGATTTTAATTAGAATCTAATCCAGCCGTCATTAAGGCCCCATAAACGAAGCTGTCAGTCAGGAGATTAATGGCGCCTCATTTGCATATTGCATATAATTCATCAATTACCCAGCAGAAAGGACCAATCCCCTGTTGACACACCCACCGGCTGAGAGAGAGAGAGAAGGGGGGAAGATGGAAAGAGACAAAAAATGAGGGAGAGAAAGATTGTGTAGCGACTAACTGCGTGAGAAAAAACAGGTAGCAGCTCGAGTGTGTGTGTGTGTGTATGAAGTGTTCAAAGGTTAATTTGATGAGCCGATGAGCTCCACAGTTCCTGCCCTCGGTTTTAATGAGTTGTTATTATTGTCTCTTATTATGGGCCCAGACCGACTGGGATGTGACAGCTGACATCAGATATCACGCACACATCCAGCACACACACACACACACACACACACACAGGTAACTTATCACGCACACATCCAGCACACACACACTCAACACAGGTAACTTATCATGCACATACTCAGCACACACACACACACACACACACACACACACACAGGTAACATATTCGCCGGGAGTGTGAGGAGGGATGTGGTAAGGAGATTATTGTATATGGGAGTGATGGGAAACATACTGAACATTTTTGTGGCCCACACTGTAAGACAGATTTGCTTTTCTGACGGTTTCAAAATATTGCTATTGTCACTGTAAAGTTTAAAACAAAAGTCCCTTATAACGTCTTGAAATTTTTAGTCCTTTACAACTTTGCCCCGGATAAGCCTGTTAGACATTTCAGGATAGATGACATGCATTTGCTACCTCTTATTGCCAGTGGGGAATGAAGACGGCTGAAAGTTTGAATGAGCTGCTTTGAGTCAGAGGTGGAGTCTAATCTGGATATCTAGTTAGTCGCAGGGCCAACACTGAGACTTACAGTAAATACAACTATTGCAGATTCACCCAATGTCTTCAAAAGTTTGGATGGTGGAAGAAAGACAGAAAAAAGTCTTGGAACACAGGCCAGAAACTAATACTATCCCAAAAGTGTGTTTTTGTGTGTTTTATCACTAAAACAAAGCCAGAAGCTACATCCTTGTCAGTTACAATGTCCCGCCTCTGGTGTGACAAGACTCTGTTTTGAGTAACAATAAACAGCCAGACTACAAATTGTTTAAAAGTTTACATGCTCTGAATACACATTGTGAATATCCAGTACATTCTTGATAATCCTTCATGAAAATTACTCCATTTTCCTCATGGGCTATCAGAACAGCTTGTTGTTGATGTGACAAGTATTCTGAGGAGCGAAAGGGTGTAAAAGTTTGATTTTTTTTTTAAAAGAAAAGTCCCAAATAAATGTTTTTTTCATTAAAATTGGGAGACAAATGTATTACTTTGTTTCTGTCTGCCTGTTAAATATCAGTGCATGTGGACTTTTACAATTTGACTACTTAAATAAATATAATTTGGTGACATCACAAAAAATGTATAGGAACAAGATAGGAAAAATTCTACAGTGACTGTTTGCGTCCTAACCTACTGTTTGCAGAACATTGTTTTATGGAGCAGCACACTGCGTTTAACAAAAGCAGGAAATGTATTTTTAGGCCTTGAACTTTGAAGATGAATTCCAATGCAACTGATTTTGAAAGACATATTAACACAAACGGAGAGCAAATAGCAGCGGGGGAAATAAAATACACAGAGACCAAAGAGCGTGGTCGGATTTTTTTAACTACAGCCGCTTCCCTTTTCCCTTTACCGCTGTTTATTTGCACACACTAATTAATGGCTTGTGTGCCGCATTTGTGTGTCTTAAGTGGGTGTGTGTGTCTTTGTATGTGTTGCATTTTAGGGGGCATAAAGATCTGGAACCTCATTTTGTGTTTAGTCTGCAAGTGCGTTGATACATCAAAGTGACCCATAGAGGGAGGTCCATGCATGTGTTTGTGTGTTGCAAGTGCGTTTTTTGTGTATGTGTGTGTGTGTATTAGTGTGTGAGGTTGGAGAGCACCGGTTCCCTGAGGTAGGATTAATGAAAAAGCCTTTCATGGAAAAGTCATCAAGCTGAGGGGATGGAATGAGGGAGAGGAGGGGGAAGAGAAAAAACAGCGCATTGTGTGTGTCTGTGTGTTAAGGTGTGTATCGGTAAGTGTATTGTGTGTGTGTAGAGAAGGGGGTGTATGGCTTATGACCTCTTTGTCTCAAACTTTAATTAAAATCTCACCCAGACGTCCTCCCTCATGCCAACACTGGCCACACAAACACACACACACTCAACACAATTTTTTAAGGTGCTCCATATAGTCCTGTACATTGCGTTCTGCTGCCCCTACCACTTTAAACCCTTACCTGAAACACGAAACGCTAAACATGGCAGCTGGAGCTTAGCACAGGTGGAACCGAAACAAAAACATAACAAAAACATAACAAGGATGACAGATCTCTCTCTTTAGCCGCACAGGGGAGGCGAAAAGTAATGAAAGAAGAGGAAGTGTTACAGTCAAAACAGTGGAACAGCTACTGGGCTTGAGGTGCTGATAGGTAGCAGCTGTGTGTTTGTGTGCAAGGCAAAAAAATAGGAGGGTGTTTTGAGAAGACTAGCTCAAACAAGATTTTGTTTGGAATATATTAGCAGCGGTTTACAGCTCCCTCGCTCCCATCCTTTCAATCTGTGTTTATCACCACGGGTTTGTATTCGCCGTCACGGTCCGGTTTGATAAATCATATCGCTGTAGCTTTAGCGCGGGGAAGACTTATGCTGCTGGTTACAGAAGTCAGGCAAAGATTGATGTTGTGATCTTCTTTTTTAAATTGAGGGTCTGAAAAAACCTTTATGCAGCGTTGTTCTGAGGGGGGTAGAGTAGCCAATAATTGTACTCATGTAAGAGTACTGTTACTTTAAAATGATCAAGTAAAAAGTAGTCACACAAATAATTACTCAAGTTGAAGTAGCCTACCTGTTAGAAACAATAATGAAGAACCGAGTAATTGCTTAATTTGGTCATTTAGTCTTTTTTTTTCACTTTGTTGTACTCGGACAAAACAGGAAAAAAGTAATGAGCAAGTCCCTGTATTTAAAAAACAACAACACATGTTAACAAACAAAAGTACTCTTATTGGTAACAGAGTATTGGTAAAAAAAAAAAAAAAAGTAGTAGTGTAACTAATCCTAGAAGTGCATTTTATAGAAAAAGTTACTCAACTCATCACCCACCTCTGGCATTAAAGGTGTAGTCTGTAAGTTTTCTGAAATGATAAAATGTTTAAAAAAATAAAAATAAAAACTGACTACCGGACCCTGTTGTATGATGTAAAATAGGTTTCCTGTAGTCTGTAGAGGCCAGGGGAGGGACTAAAGTAAAACTCTAATCCTATTGGTCAAAGTGGCATCCCACAAACTCTTGATGTTGCTGTAGAGGGTAGAGGAGGAACTAAAGTAAACTAATAATTATAACAGATTACCTCATTTGCATCATAGAACATGCTCAGATACAGCATTTTATTTTACATTTCTAACATTTTTGGGGGAAACTTACAGACTACAACATTAATATTAGAAAAATCCCTGTTTGGTGATGTCATGACCAAAGTACGCAGATCCATAGGCAGGACAGGCACACACACTTTGAACACACTACAACAAAGCTCTCAGACTTTCAGACAAGACGTTTGATCATGGCAAGAATCCGATCTCCTCAACTGATACGGACTCACATTCCTCTCCCGCATTCCAGGGTCAAGACGGTGTCAAGAGTGTCTACATGCATCATAGGTGTGTGTTTGTGTGTGTAAGTGTGTGTGTTTTTGTGTGTGTGTATGTGCGCTGCTGTCACATATGAAGACACAGAGGCCCTCACCATCTCATATAAAACTTCAAAAGCGAGCAAAGGTTAAAGTTGAGCTAATGACCCCACCCTTACAGAGCACTCCCTCCTCTTAGTTTGACTTTGACAGTGAGTTATGACGGGGTGTAGGGGGGAAAGACTTTGTTTTTTGGGGGAGTCTACCTTCCCACCGCACAAACAGAGAAGAGCCGGACCACCGCTGCCAACTTTCAATAATGCCGAAGTTTGCCACAGAGAAAGACAAAGAAAGGCCTTTTGTTGTGCTTGGTGGGCCACTTGGTCTCATTTATCACCAGTTATTTGTAGACTTTAGTTGTTTATTTTACACCTGCTGTATCTTTCCCTTTGAAGTCTTTAAGGTTGGGATAGCCGTACTTGTGTGTTCTAAGGACACTGTGCAATTGTTGTGAGCATAACAAAAAGTGTTATCATCTGACAAGATGTCATTTCCTCTGCAACTTTCCTAGAATACTTCAATTAAAAGACTTTTACAAAAAAATCAACACTGTGTTCTAAAGATTATTCAAAGTAATGGGGTCACTGTTCTGAGAAGGAAACATTGCACCTGAAATCTGTAAAAAGTCACGCATGAAAAGAAATATCCTCTTATTGTGAGCTAGTTTGGACAATTGCAATTGATAATGTTAAAACACAAAAGCATTTGTCCCATTAAAACAAACAGTGTTCTACTTTTCAGAGCGGTCAATGCAAAACACTATTCACAAATGCAGACACGCATTGTTTAAAAAGGTAATAAGAGATGTCCGCCTATGCTACATTACACTGGTTTTGCGTAACAGGGGGGTTTGGCATTTCTGAACATGACACAAATAAATACTAATAGTGTATATAATGGCAATGTATGCGTTTGCACACACAGTTTGACCTAAGCTGTTTGATGTGTGTCGCCAACATAAAATGAAACTGTTCCTTTGTGAGGGAGAAAGAAAGGGACAGCAGATCAGGTTGCCTCCTACACGTCATGTTCTCTTTGTGGAACTAATGTCATTTTGCAGCAAAGCCAGCAAACACACAGGCGTGACCGGAGTGTATTTGAGCATGCTTTGTGTATGTGTTTGTGTGTGCTTGTGTTTATGTGTTTGTGTGTGTGCGCCACCTATGCATGAAATATAACTAGGTTTGGACCGGGGGAGAAGTTGAACCTTCTTCATGCTTTGATGAGTCAGTGATCTGTGTGTTTTAAAAAAAGGCTAAAGAGCAAGACAAAAGAAGAAGAAGCGAACATTTTAAACAATGGTTGTTTAAAAGAAGATTTTGACAAAGATGAAGAACAAAAGAGAATAATAAGCAACTTGTAAAGCGTGGTGTTGTCCATGTTAAACTAGTTGACAAGGCTGTTATTTCTGCTCTATCCTGTCTGACTGTACTGGACTGGAAAATAATAAGTGATGGCTGTCTTAATCAGTAACAAAACCCTGAGTGAGCCTTGCCGCTGTCACAGAGATGTAACATCATATTCTTGAGATGTTCTTAAAACTTTTATAGCTTTTGTTGGCCAGCGTTCCAAATTTAACCACTGCCATCTTGAGTCCTGCTTTTTCTCGCTACTGTATCAGTCAGTTTTTGTGACTGCAGACTGGAGCTGACAGATAAGATGACTACAGTACATTGAAGTTTTCAAACCTAAAGTCTGCCTAAGCCAGTTGGAAAAGTGATGTTTTCAGATCTTATTAACTAAAGCTACTTGTGTGTTGTTCAGATAATTAGAGGTGACAGAGGTTGTGTATTTTCACTGGTTGTATTAAAACTCATTCCACCTGATCCAGAGGAATCCCTGAAGCTGCAGTATATGTGGATCTGGAGCAGGTGTTAATCCACTAACAACTTGATTCAAACTATAGTCTTACTCTTTATAGCAGTTGGCTCGTGACAGCTCTTAATAAAACATTACCGCAAGTTTCAGATTTCTCAAATGTACAGAACGTTACATGACTGATAGGCATAAAGTCATGTTAAGAGAAGTTGCTATTGCTTTTTGTCTTAAGTTTTTGGAGTAGACATCTTGACACATCCTGTATCAGCGTTAAATGACAGGTGTAAATTGGATTATTCATGCTCTAAGGAGCAGGGATTAACTATCAAACAATATAAATTCCCCAAACTGGGGCTAATCCACACTTCTTGTGTATTAAAACTCCTGCTGTTACGAGCATGTGGTGTGCACATCAGTCGACTGAAGCACCAGGAAACCACACATCTCCGCCAATTTAGCCCTTTATCCAAACATCTCGGGCGCACTGGATTGATGACCCATGTAGTTGGTCACCATCAGAGTTCTGCAAAACAGCTCATTTACATAATCGCATCATAAATACAGAGAATTCATTTAATCATCTCCTCTGTTCTGATGCTCAGGGCTAAAGAGTGTTGATATGATAAGACAGCGAGTTATTAAGAAAGGAGAGAGAGGAGCGAGTGCAAGGATCAGTGAGTGAGTGAGTGAGCTTGTCCTGATTTAAGCTGCCGCTTGGGGCCAAATGAAAATTAATTAATTTCTGTGAAGAATCAATTTCTCAGAATGACAGTGTCAGATTCAATGTGTGCACAAGTGTGTGTGTGTGACAGCGACAGAGGAAAAGAGACTGATATGTGTGGTGACGAGAGTGAGATTATAGCCTATGATAACATGACAAACTTTTAAAAGAGCTTTTTATTGGGATTACTAAAATTCATTATCATCATCACCATCATCATAGCTGTCTAATATTCATCATCTGGTGAAATGGTAATTAGTGCCAGGCCTAGCTGCAATAATACAGAAAATATAGGGGTTAAGTGCCTCCCAGTCAATCAGCATCATTATCATTTGACAGAAATCTTATTTTCAGACACTGCATAACATGCAGACTAACACAGACAAGCAAGCAAGATGCAATGACCAGACACTGTAGCCATTTACTGGTAATTAATTGGTATTAGTTCAGACACCTAAATAACTTTAAAAAAGCTGGTCTACAAAATAAAGTTTTACACTATAGGCCTAAATCAAAATCCTATAATACACCCTTATGATAAACTTGTTTAAAATACACATAAAAATATACAGGGGGCATAAAGTCAAAGATAGGCCATAAATAATTACAACAACGCCATTAGGATTTATGCGCCTGAAGTAAGAAGTGACTGCCAAGAGGAAAGTTAGGTCACTTTCTTGTTGTGGGACACTTGAGCTACAGGACCATAACCGCGGCGGGACTGCTCCGTTTGACCCTCTGCTGCAGCAGTGACCCGGCGAGTACCAACACGAGGTGCTTTTTTCAGTCTAGCTAACTTTCCCGGCAGTAACTCCGTTCACTCTCCTCTCCCCGTCCCATGCCGGACTCACCTGGCGTTAGTGCAGTCGTTGTAGAGGGTCTCGAAGTCGTGTCTGGAGATGAGTTTGCAGCGGTTCACTCCGGGCTGGATGGCTCCGAGTCCCCGCAGCACCCGGACCTGCTCCACGTTACACACCACGGGGCTAATGTCCAGTCTTTTCAGTTTGGTGTACACGGTGTGGAGTCCGCCGACCAGGTGCTTGAGAAACACGTCAAAAGCCTGAGGCAGGCAGATGAGTTCCGTGTCTTTGACCGTAAAAGACGCGATCTTGACCCCCTTCACCTCCACCAGTTTGCACTCGTTATTCTGCGGCGTGCTCTCCACCGGCGACGGGGTGGCGTACACCGGCTTACCGCCGCTGGACACGGGCAGCCCCGTCTTCAGCCCGGTCCCGTTGGGCAGTAACAGCTCTGCTCTGAAGGAGTGAAGGAGAGCCGGGTGAGGGACCGGAGGAGCCGGGGACGAGGCGGCGGAGGTGGCGGCAGGTGGCGGAGAGTTGGTGACTGGAGACACTGAGCTCGGAGCCGGGTGGTGGCCGAGAGGAGCAGCGGGAGAAGCCATGGTAGTCATGATCAAAAGTAAAACGATTCAAAAAGTCAACTTTAGAGTCAACAGTGTCCAGAGAAACTTTACCTAACAAGTGTTACTGCTTAATGAGAGCGAAGCGCGCATTGAGAGGGACGGAGAGGAGTAAAAGAGGAGACAGACTAAAGACAGATCCGAGTGAAAAACAGATCACATAGTTGTCTGTAAATGAGAGAGCCTTGTCTCCGCTCTGGAGATGCTACTGTCACATTATCATAAAGAGGAGGAGCCTGGACAGATTCTTAGAGAGGGAGGGGAGGGAGAGAGATACAGATTAGCCTATATAAAGTTTGGATAAGCCTATTTATAAGTGCCTAACAAATCCACAGTCAAATATTAATGTTTCTGAAGGGTGTTAGTGTGGGGGTAATAAAGCTGCCTTCTCTGTGACACTTCTCATAAGTACACTACTAATCTTTAGCCTACAAAAACTCTCTGTAGTAGTCTCACAGTGGTCAAAATGAATTTGCTATGAGGTTTTTTCATAATTCCTAAAGGGTGTTTGTAAAATACACCAATAATCAAAGATAAATTGTAAAACACTCTAAGAAGAGCAGCACGTGTAGGTAGCAGAAGTGGGGTCTTCAGGCTACTAGGCTATTTTTTATGATTTTGGCTCTGTAAATGAGAGCAAGAAAACTGTTATAATACAGGCTATAAACTTGGGCAGTGCGAAGTATTAAGTTAACCTAAATGTGTTCTTTTTTGTGTAGGCTATTCAACAGTGCTCAGAATGACACCAAAGTCACAGTCGGACCATCATTCATACTGGGTCATGGACTATAAAAAGGTATTGGGGGCAATAACCTTGGTTTGACAAATTGACCCCTCTTACCTGTTCCACACAGACACTGGCGCTCTCGCACACGGCCGTCATTTACATACGGAGCTGCAGTCCTTTCAAAGTGGCTTTCACGGAACATTGTGCTGATAATGATCTTAGTCGTGAGGGAGAGAGAGACACAGATCTCCCGAGACCATCTCACGGTAAGACAAGGGGGAAGAGGATAAAACTCGCACTGTACTTCAACTCAAAGGACTTTAACACTCCAGATTCAACCCCACCCCCTCTCCCCCAATAAGCCCTCTTGTGTTTTTTAATTGGCAGAAATTAATCTTTAGGATGTAGATGGTAGATTTACATTCATTAAAAGTCAAGAGAGGAAGCCAGGCTTGATGCTAATCAAATCTGCTTAATTATGCTTAACATGAGTATCTCCAGGGGAAGAGAGAGAGGGGGAGAGAGATAGCTAACTCGAACTTTTTACTTTTTGCCTTTGATAACTCCTGCTGAGTATGGCCTTTTCCTTGCCAAAAAGAAATGTCACGACTCTCTTTGTACATCTGTGAAAAACACACCGATAAAGCCATCAGTTGTTGAGTAAAGCCTATTGTTGTCAGTGCGACATTAAGTCTTTAGTTCAGTGTAAAATGTTTAGTGGTTTTGATGTAATAGACTAGGGTAAGTATAAAAGTGTAGTAGAAGCCAGGTTAGAAGTGTAGCAGGATACCCCTGGTGGGAAGTGACTTTGTCTCACAACAGGAAGGTCACAGGTTTAATTCATACTGCAGCCATTGTACCTTTACTCCACTGAATAAAACAATGACCCTCTATTGATGCAGAATCTATCATTAAGTAAAAACACATACATGCGGGATAGAGGAAACAAATTTAACAGCGTAATAGGTATTTAAAGTTCTACCACAGTGGCTTATGGCAGTCCTTTAAGTCTATGTTGAACTGCTGGGAATCTCCCTCTGCTCAACATTACCCGGCTAATTAATATTTTATATCTCCTTTGATTCCTCTAATTGCCTCAGTACACTGTAATTCTTCAGTTTTAACCTCCAACATTTGCCTCGAATCATGTTATTATCTCAGGAAGTCCATATCTTTGTGCCAGGAGTGTTTTTTAAAGATGTGGTGGACCTGTGTTAGTTTTTACTAACACTAGATTCAAAAGATTCACTTAAATCCCAAATGGCTCTCTTTTTACGGGCTATAATGTTAAGGCTTAAAACGTTTTTACACAATTTTGGATCACTTCTGTTTTTAAAAAATGGCCTCAGTAACAAACATCCTGATGCAGTCTTCTTATTTTAAAAGATGTGGTTGACCTAAGTCTTTTTAAACACTAGATTCAAAAGATTCAAATCCCAAATCCAAACTGTCTCTCTTCTTACAGACTTTAATGCTAAGGTTTATGTTTTTGCACAATTTTGGATCACGCCTGTTAAAAAAATGGCCTCAGTAGCAAAAAATCCTGTTCCAATCTTCCAATTTTAAAAGCTTATTTTCATTATTATGCGTTATGAGTCAATAGGACAAGGCTAATATTCATGTTGTGTTGCTGTTTGAAAGCCAAGATCTTGGTCCTTTCCACATGTCTCTTTTGGCCACTGAGCAGCACAAGCATGAGGGAAATGTGTAGGTGGCTAGATCAGCCGATGAAGTGTAAATACCACTCAATCTGTTCTCATTAGAGGAGTAAAAACGTACCAATCACTTCGCCTCTATTAAAAATGCCCCAGGGCCTCAGTGGATTGTCCTTGTGTGTATTTGCATGTGTACAAGTCTGTGTGAGACAGAAGAGGGGGAGACAGAGTGATGTTTTGGCATTTGTGTCTGAGGATGGGATATGAAATGCCACCACCATCATTGCTGCTTAATTCTCTGATACACACAGTTAATCTGAACAGACAATCCATTGGACAGCCACTGTTATGATTCAAATCAACTCAGAGTGAAGTGTGCGCCGCGCTGAGTGAGAGAGGATGTCATTGTATTTTGGTTTGTGATTAGGTGTCTGTGGATGTATGACCAAGATATCACACATCCACTGCACATTCCCCTATGATAATGTGGATTGATTATGGATATGATAATGAGAGGCCGGCGCGGCGTCGCGACCTTCACAAGGTCTAATTGAAACAAGCGTTGGTCCTCCGAAGCACTTATCAAGTCACACAGCACATCATTAATCACTGAGAATACAAGCTGTCACTGTAACACACATGCACACACACACCCTCAATATTTTGTGTTTTTACAGCATAGACACACACATGCTCTTTTTCCTGTCTACTCTCCCTTTCTCTTACATACACACACACAATGCAAGCTGTCACCGCAATATGCCTGGCATTGTCTTCTTTTAAGGAGAGTGGACAGCTAGTCCACCCTCTATCTCTATTTTCTTCAAGAAAAGTTGAGGAACAAACAGTTTAAAAGGAGAACAAGGAAAGCTATGTTAAAAGAATTCAACAAATATGAACAGCTGTTCATTTTACACAGACCCATTTGAGATTGAATTAGTGGAAGTTGTTTTACTACCTGCTTTTATTAGAAGACAATTTAACAACCAAATTTGATTCCAGTGTCTGATTAAGGCAACATATGGTCTCTACCTGTTAAACACAACATGTTCAATAGCAGCTTAATGCCTCAGTGAGCCACTCAAATAAACTAATAAGCCCAATATCATATTAGTCATTACATAGTCCAACACACAAAATTCCAATCTGATAAAAGGTGGTTTCATTACCGTCTTCAGGGAAAACACAAGGGAGTAGGCACACGCTCTGTCGATGCCATCAACAACTTTGTTAATTGTTATTCAATTAACTGCTTTTGTTAATGAAACCAATTAATACTTTAAAACAAGCATCCATATATATCATTATTATGCATCTATGCAGAAGACGGCTAATTACATCTGTAAATCAATCAATTCTACATTAATCAGTTTGGAAAATGTCCAAAACCAACAAAGTCACTAAGACTTTGAAAGTTTTTTTTGATTGCCACGCCATTATCCCGTCTAATGATTGTTAACGATCCTTTAAAGAGTTTACGATCCAATTTCCTTGCTATGAATTTAATTGGTACCTAAATAGTATAATCTTACAGTGTTGAAGTGTGGTCTGTATTTAATCAAGGGTGTGATATTGCAGTAAACTCTAACAAGGTCATGTAACTGCTCTTAGGGCAAACAGAACCAGTGAAGCTGATGAGGGCCAGAAAACCTCACTGTAAAAAATATGAACAAAACAAACAAAACAACTTCTTCAAACAGTAGAGCTATAATGTTAATACACTGCTGTGCCCATAACTAGGTTACAAGCTTTAAGAATACACCAGTGTCCACTAATCAGTCTAATTATTTGAGTAAAATACACTCTGCACACCTGCAAAACAAGATCCTTTCACTTTTAAATTAGACTGCCCTCATTTATCAGAAAAATAATCTAGAGGCCGGATAATTACAAGACGTACAAACATAAACACCTTTAGAAGTTTTGATGTGCTCTTCTTAAGTTGATGTACAGTCATGTGACCTGACCATGCAGTGCCCTAGTTGAACACTCTTAGATGTTTATGCATATGTGGACGCTAATCTCTCAGTCAGGACTATGGGATTTGGGAATATTTTGTTTTACAGAGATCAAAGTAACTGGCTAAGATCAGGAGAAACCCTTCAAACACATCAAACAGGAGAGCAATGCATCCCACACCCACAGTAGCCAATCAAGCCATGCATAACTCTTTTTCTTTGTTAAAGGAAAAAGATTCTCCATGTGGGTCTCTTTCCATCATTGTGTCAGCTCACCCCCCACATAGGCCCAGAATTGTTTCAGCTTATAGGCTATCAAGTGGAGCTACTGCACCGTATCTGTATGCCTCTCATAGTCAGGCGAACACGATGCTGGTTTTTGAGGAACAGAAAGATACTGTGTTAAGAGATCAAAGGAGCAGTGCAGAGATTTAGACTCAAGAGTCTGTCAGTCAAGATGTCGAGACAAAGCAAAGGAAGACAGAAATGCTTACACACACAGCCTTTGGTTCACTTTGGGCTTTCTCTGTGCCTTTGAGGGGTGAGGCATTATTGTTAAAGGGCTTAGGGGCTACTCATTTGTAGACATCTTCAGTGCCTTAAACCCACATAGAGTCAGGAACAAGCACACACACACACACACACACATATACACATGTAGTCCACTGATACAAGATGAGAGGTCATCCCAGGCATAGATAGAGGCCTATGGAGGAATGTTCTGTGCTCTCAGCATTTTGCCTCGTCTACAAGATGAATAGAGCTATTTTACAGACAGTGGAGAAACAAAACAATGTTCTGTGTGGTTGGATATGTGATGAACGGTCTCCATTTCTGGTTGATCAAAGGCATACATTTTGGGCAAGTTTGCAAAATCACAAAATAAATGTTCAATGCTGTACTATAGAAAGTCTGAATTGGCAGTGTAGGGGTTCAAGCAAGGTTTGCTATATTGGGTTTTCTTTAATCAATTTTCACATCTGATTTCGCTGGCTATAACAAAATAATGCCTAACAATTATTTAAAAATCTACATGTAGTGTGTAAGTAGTGTCTGGGGAGAGGGAAGTCTGGGTATCTCTGCTAAGACTACTGCCTCCGCGACCCGGCCCCGGATAAGCGGTAGAAGATGAATGAATGAATGAAGTTAAGAAGTGCAGTTTAACGGTTGTAAAAACAATGAGACAGCACCATCTTGTGGGCATTCATATTTATGTTTTAATATAAACTAATGTTGAAATAGTCTGACAAATGTAATATTGAACATTTTTACAAACTAAAAATATAAAAAAAATTAACATACAGTAAGATGTGATATAAGACAAAAACTTATGAAAAAAAGGCACAATGTAATGCAATTCCACTCTTTGCTCGGACAATAAAAATGGCTGTAAGAAAATCCTTCAGTGAGCCTATAAAAACAGACCAAGGATTTACTCATATGGGCAGAGAACACTAAACATGATTAGCTGATGCTTGTCCATTAAAACATAGAATCCATTTGGGACACATCCACATCTTTCTCTTGTTGTTGTCTTCAGCTCGTACAGTTTTCTGAAGTCTAAAAAAAAGGCACAAAAATAAACAGTTGTCAGAAAAGCTGTTGGTAAAAGTATGATGTTTATACAGTGGGATTCTGAAATTTTAAGCAATATTTGGTTTTAATTAAGTGTAACTTGTCTCCTCAGAGTATCTGTAGAAATTTTGCATCATTCAGGTGCATAATTTTGAACACACACACATATATAGCTTAGAACAGGGGTAGGCAACCCCTGGCCCGCGGGCCAAATTTGGCCCTCCAGTGTCTGTCATAACTGTATCACTGTTGTTGGGTGAGACACCCATAGAACTGTCCTCAAGAGGCCCTATGCAGACATAGTGTACTCTCCCTGTCATATCAGAAGTTGTAAAAGACATGCAGACATGGTGTATGTTTGAAAGACATTTGGTCCCTCTCTCATCCCGAACTGGTAAATTTATTGAGTAAATGAAAGTGCAAAGAGAGTTGTCATGCTTTGGTGTAAACTCAGGTACTAAGCAGCTTAGCTATGGATGTAATGTAGGACATCAGAACTGAAGAC
>JAVQKG010036866.1:0-11853 GCA_036025885.1 Hypseleotris bucephala
GGTAATCTGTCATATTTATTATTTTGTAAAAGTCCCGCCCCTGTCCCATAGACCACTGTGCATTTCTCACTGACTGGCGACCAAATGTGGCCAATAACGTCTGAGATAACAGAGTTTCAGAAACCTCAACCCTAATTGGCTGACAGAGCCGTCAATCAAACACTCCATGCCGTGTATGCATGGACATGCCGATAATAAGATACGAGACATGGAGTTTATCTAGGACCTGCTTTTCAAAGCTGGAGGGATCTTTGTGTTTTAAAAGGATTATTTAAAGCCAAAGCAAGAAAGGTAAGAGCCTGAATTCACACAACATGTGAATAATGCAGAGGGAAGATTTGTCTTAGCAGAAAATGTAGCCTTATCAATGCAGCATCTCGGCTAGCGTTAGCACGGCTATTTCACATGATATAAACAAAGAAATTAGTTACTATTAAACATCCATCTTAAAACTTTGACTCCTCTAAAAAGTAAATAAAGAGACGTGACTTCAGAGGTACTTTGCGGAAGCAAGGGGAGGGAGCTAGACACGTAAAATATTCTTTTTCTCACCGCTAGGGCAATTTGGGTTCAAAGTCCGGACTTCCGCTTTAATGCTCTGCTTGCATACAAGCAGGGCAATGAGAGAGTTCCCTTATGAAAGCACCCTAGCCAACTTGAATGTGTGTGAAGCTGTGTTGTGGGTGATATGGGAAAAATATAATACAATTTTATTAAGCCAAGATCACAATTTTAGTTACAATTTCAGATAAACTTTCTGGCATACACGGAACACTACAGCTACATAAAACCTCACTACAAATTAATTGTACCAATCCAATTTTCATCATATTGGAAAATTTTCCTTCTTTTATTAATATAAACACTCATGTTACAGTAAAAACAACTGTCAAGAACAGAGCATAAATGAATGTGCTGTATCACGATTCAACGATCTTGCAGATTATCGCGATCTTCAAACTCCAAATTTGATTTTTATCACTGTATCGCCCACACTTAGGACAAAGGTCTCATTTTTTCACACATGATTCCCATTACAAGCGGGTATTGTCCCTTTTAACATCTGCGTCCCTTGGCCCCGCTAACTAATTTAAACACATGCACCGCAGTCGAGCCACAGTTGACAATCAAGGACAGTTGGTTTTGAGCGGTGTCAGGACAGTTAGGCTCTCACAGGGAGTCTCCACACTACAGGCGGGCTGGCACACCGACAAACACTCCGAGAGCGCGTTTACGGCCAAGCGCTGAACGCCATCTGTCAGTCACCGTAGGAGGATATTACCGCGGACGCATACGGCCACTTTCTGTCCGCCGAAAGCTGTATTTATGGTGCACCAGAACGGGCTTGTATGTTGACAAATGGGGACTGCCAGTGTATTTAGTCCTGCATATTTTTTGAAAACGCAGCATGGCTTTTGGCAGTTTGATTTATTGTACATTGTTTTTGTGGTTAAAAAAATAAAATAAAAAGCAAATAACACAAATTGAAAGTCCAAACTCTATCTCCTTGTGAGTTGAGGTGAAACTTTTTAGTGATTTATATGGCACAAAAGTTGGCACAAATTGTCCATAAGGTGTGATCAATTGCTTATTTTAACGTTAACTAATGCTTTACAGATGTTTCCCAAGTCATTTATTACAGACAATGTGTTGCTAGGTTGTGAAAAATCCATTGTCTGCTGCTTTTCATATATTTTAAAATGACACTGACAAATTCAGCTTGCAGCATCTGTTGGTTTTAAGTGGTGAAAAGTTCATAAACCAACTAAAGTCTTGTGTATCTTCACTTTCTGTTATATATCAGCCCAACTTAAAAAAAAATGCCTTGAATGGAATCAGTCCAAATAAACCAATGATTATGTTCCAGTTTTTGAGAAGAAGGAAAGTAACACTCCAGGAAGAGTAGCGGTGTTTTGTATCAGCCAATGGGGATCTACTGTAAATAAATGAGCAAAAGAAAGACCCAAACAAAATCTCAGAGGACTGACCTTTTGGTCTTTTTTTGGTCTTGGCTGATGTGAGAGTAGGCCTACTACAGTTGTCACTTTCGCTAACCTGGGTGTGTTACTTGCTATAATTTTGTAGACTGAAAGGGATTTTATGGAAGGTATGTGTCATATTTTACTCAGTGTAAAGCATGCATTTTCTATGTAATAAAACAAATTATCATTTAAGCTGTAGGCCTATTATGTTTGAAAAGATGATGATTTGACCCTGTTCTATGATAAACACACAAACTGATTTGATGTTGCTGAAGAATTCCGGGGAGGGACTAACTTCATTACTATTCATCAAGGTGATATCCCACAAACTCTGATTTGATGTTGCTGAAGAGGCTAGGGACTAAGTCAAAAAAAATTATGACACATTCCTCACTTAACACAATAGAACAGAGTCAGATTGTGAATTTTAAGAATTTAAGTTCATTATTTTAGGAAATCTCCTTACTACAGCTTTAACCTGTATCTAATGCTCTAATGCTGTCCTCACCTGACTCTGTTATCGACTCAGACCTGCTCTTTGTCAAACAATATATTTATCTCCACTTCATAATCATTGGCACCCTGAAGCAGCAGATGACACGTCCGGCCTGATATAATAAGACTGCACACGTATGTCACACTCCTCCCTCTCAGTCTCGACCCCGGGCGGACAAAGAGACATGTCGACAGCACCTCCTTACTGCACAATTAACATGCAAATGAGTGGTGTCGCTAATGGCAGTGGCAGAGCGGCTCTCATGATGGAAATATGCTTTCTGTTTTGGCAGTATGGGTTAAACATTAGTGTGTGGAATCAGCTGAGGGAAGAGGAGGGGTAAGGGGAGGGATCCCTGGGGGCGTCCCTTTGGGCAGTGGGATAGAGAATGGCCGTGCACCTGCTTCACTAACTACAAGTAGACAGAGGACGAGCAGGCGCTTATAATCAGCTGTCACACATGGTCAATAAGTTATCCCCTCAACTGCTTTTGTTCTAGGAGCGGCTCGGCTCTTGAGGCCACTGACCCTTATCATGGGGAAATTTATTTTCAATTGCTACCCTCGGGCCCTGACCTTAAAGCGAGAAAACACACCAGCTAAACATTGTCCAAAAACAAAAACACAAAAGAGACTCAGTGAAGCTGCAAATGTACCTCTTATTTAATCTTTCTTATTCTGGATTGTTATAAAAACAACAATTCTTTTAGAAGTTAATGTTATAGGACCTTGTTAACATATGTCAAGCATCAAAAGAAAAGAAGGACAAAGGCAGACCCTCTCCAAAGTGTTAAACTAGTGACTCCTATAGTAACAGGTGTGTGCTCTGTAGTGGAGACTGCACTTTGTCAAGCCCATTGAAAAGACTCACTGACGGCTACAAGTCTATTCAGTTATCGCTGTTTTAAAAGCAAACTACATCAGATTTATGGAGAGGTTATGGCTGCCATCTGCTTATGTATTCATGGGTCTATGCAGTGGTTCGCAGCTGCATCCACCCTGCTCTTAAACCTATAGACTAACTGTTGACTTGTGATCATGCACTGGATTCAAACAAGAAATATTCCCAACTTGAGAAAACAAGATGTTAGAGTCTTCTTTCAAGCAGCTTGTTGTGAAAGTGTTTATTTATTAAAGCAGAGAAGCAGAGACTATACGGACATGCTCAATGTGCATGAAGATTGATCAAGAAAAAGTCTTGAAAATATGCAATTTAATTAAACTGCTATTTATTTATCATTATTTTTTTGGCCAAATTGCCAATTCAAGGATGAGGCCACTTATCACTTAGTTGAGCAAAGTTTGGAGGTGTATTTGGAAAGCAGTTTACTGTATGCAAGTAAAATAGCCTATAATTAAATGTTTTGCTGTTCAATGCATTCAATATGACATTAACATGGTTATAACAATTCTCAGTCCACTTCAACTTGTATATTCTATATGTGTTACATTATAGTTTATCCTTTATTTTATTTATTGCATGCTTAGAAGTGTTTGTTTTATGTTTGCACCAAGTACCGCAGCAATAATGTTGTGAACCTGTTAGCAATAAAACCTTTGTGATTCTGATTCTCGTGATGCATGAAGATTAACAATGATCACTCTAAAATGTAAGAAAATACACACATTAAGTTTAAAAAGTTTTTAAAAATTAATTAATTTCTTCTGAATAAGAAAATTATGGTCTTCTTGGAAATCATAACAAATCTTAATTTATTCACTGCAGCAAAACAGTACAATTATTTTGAGTGACAGACTTGTCTTTTATCTGTAAATGCACTGCCCTCTTTTCCAGTAGGACCCTCATTTACAACTGCTCCATTTGTTTTGCATGTTATTTGCATCCGTATTCGTGCGTCTTGGTCCGTTTGCCTGTAAAATGCAGTGCTTTGTGGCAGCAGCAGTTGTCTATGCTCAACTCGGCTCCTAATTAGTCTGAATTAAGAAGTATTTCTGCGTCCATTGAAGTGTCCATTTCCTTTGAAAGCGGATCATAATAAACCTTAAGTAATTACCCGAGCTCATGACTATTAACTCGCAAACTGCCAGCTTCCCTTGACAACATCCGCGTCAGTGTTGTGCGCTTAAAAGGCCATTGCAGCTTTTTACATCCCATCTGGCAGTTTGCGCGCTCTGCACCCATTCCTAAAGACAAAAAGCAAAGTGCGAAGTCTTTCAGCGCTTCCTCAACTCAGACACAAACACACACCGGGCTCCCAATAAGTTACAAAAGGCCCTGTACTGTTTTAATCCGCGCTCATTTGCATTCACCCGGGCCGCGGCGGTGGTCTGAATATATCTGGTATAGGCCTAGTTTAAGAACCTGTAATCCCAATGTCTCTTTTTCTGATGTCTTTCCCTCTGCCGGTCCCCCGTGAACAATTAACTTGTAATCTCCACAAACATACATTCTGTCAGCGCTAAGATGAGAAGAACGAGCACCCAAGGGACACGGCACGCAACAAACCGCTCGGGTGCGCGGGGATGTGTTCAGCTGGGCTCCATTAGCGGCTCCGCGGGTCCCTCAGCGCTGCCTCATTTGTCTTTTACCAAAATGTGTGTTCTCTGCGTGAAAATGTCACTGTAAGATATTTAAGCTGGACATGTGTCTCTGAGCGCCAAGGGAATGGGGTGTTTTGTGGGTTTAAAACTACAATGATTGTATGATATTTTAGCATCAATAGGCTAAATCTGTTTGCATTAAATATACGTTAGGTCTGCTATTTTAACCAAATCTTAAATGAGAGTGTCTACAGTAACTGACAAGGCATAACACTGGTATGAGGCCTAGAGGTTGTCAACGGCCTATGTGAGAGAAAAAATAGGCTTTACATGTGGAATGTAACAATATTGACCATCTTCATATCTGTAAATGTAGCCTATATAGGCTAATAGGCCTATAGGCCTAAACTATTAAAATACTATAACAAGGCCATGTGACATGAAAATAAAATTTGCAAGAAAAAGAAAAAGTCAGGGGGTCAGAAAAATATGTTATAATTTGAATTTTATTGAAATGTTCTCCAGGAGCTGGCGATAATAAATATTGTCATTAATCAACAATAATGTACAAAAATAAAGACACTGGTCTCTGGCATAACAAATTCTGTTCAGCAAAACGTTCATGCTGTGATCACTTTACACCATGCAGATATACGTCAAGTGAATGCATTCAGGGACGCAGAATGACGCACAAACCAAACACATTTCATCTCTGACGAATACATTGTTATTGTTGTTTTCATAAACTCAGTCCTTGGTAAAAGACACCAACTGCACTCTTCGTTTTCACAAAATAAAGGGTCAAATAAAGAAGTTCATGCGTGTCATGTGCCACTGTCTGAGGCGAGACTCATCTCAAGACCAGTCCAACTCTTTACCTAACAATATGTCCTTGTTACAAGGAAAAATTACGATTTTCTTTTAGTGAAATAAAGAAAACATACACACAGCATGCAGCGCTGCCCAGACACTCTATTATGTACAGTCTATGTACACAGTCTATGTACAGTTTTATACAGCAGAGTCTTTGTCATTAGTTAGTTATTTCATAGTGTCTTTGCTGTCGGCCGTAAGCCTGGTGAGGCCGCTGGATGTGATGGGGATGTGCGGGGGAGGCTGGCAGATGGCGCAGGGGCATGGCAGACCTGCCCAGTGTTGAAACCCCGAACCCAGGGGCAGCGGAGGAGGCGCAGGCGGCGAGCCCTTCATCAGAGAGTGTGGCGGTCTCATTGAGGCCAGCCCGGGCAGAGACCCGGGCAAGGAGCCGGACGTAGAAGTGGAGAGCAGAGGGTGAACCTGATGCGCCGCCGCCGCAGCTGCTGCCACCGCTGCCGCAGCGTGTCCTCCGGAGTGGCCCCCGGCCACTGTCCCGCAGTGGAAGGCAGAGTGTTGCCCTCCGTAGATCTCACCCACGAGCCGTTTCATCTCGTCCAAGGAGCTCGTGAGCATCAGGATGTAGTTCCGTGCGAGGAGCAGTGTTGCGATCTTTGACAGCTTTCTCACCGAAGGCCCGTGCGCATAGGGCATCACCTCGCGCAGCCCGTCCATGGCCAGGTTCAGGTCATGCATGCGCTTTCGCTCGCGGCCGTTGATCTTCAGGCGCAGTTGATACATCTCTTCTTCCGTCACCTGCTTCTTTAACTTGTACTTACTGCTGCAGTTGGCCTTGTCCAGGTTGCGCAGGTGCTCGCTGCCGGCAGTTAATTTGTGGCGCTCGGTGCTCGAAGTTGAAGAAGACACGGACGGATGGAGCGGGAGATGATGGTGTTCGCGCAAGAACATGTCATCCATGTCCGGGGAAGAGGCTCTGCTGCTCGAGCTCGAGTCAGAATTCATTTTATGTGCGCGTGGGCCGGCGTCCTCCCTCTCTTTAACTCTCTCTCCTCTGTCTCTGCGGAGCTCTGGCGTCAGCTGATGTCCCGTCAACTGCGCGTGTCAGTGTGTGTCTGTGCTGCGAGACCCCTACACTGGCTATTTATACGCGCGCGGAGCCACGGCGCCTTTCCTATTCGGCCGCGAGTTGAGGGTTTGACGGGGAAGGGGCGGTGAGCTGGGACTGTCCCATTCACTGCCATTATCAGCGCGCGGTCGGGGGCGCAGCGGCGTTTCTCTGCTTCGCGGGCACAGCTTTCTCCTTTTTTGCTTTAGGCGACACTATTCCTTTTCTCGTCTAACGTATTTACATGTTTGTATTTCTTCCTGTTTACCACTTTTGTGTTACTCTGTGTTTTAGTCTATTTTCCCCCTGGCATCCTATTTTTCTGGAGAATTTTGCGTAAACGTTTTTCTTTTGGATGAACGGTCAGTTGTTTTTCTCCATTTATGTTTTCTCCTATTAGATTATTTTGTATGGATGTAGGCCTATCCTAATTTCAGTCACCGTTTAGCAGTGTGGGCCTATAGTCATTAACTAAACTTTGGGGAAAATACAATAACAAAACTTGAGTTCCCCTGATATAAATGTTATGTTATACTTAAGCTGTGGTCAGAGACAGCAGTGATCCGCAGGGAGTAGCAGGCCTCTCTGGGGCACTTCGATGCACTCTGCTGCGTAAAGCTGTGCGTATAGCGAGGCCTTAACATAATAATAATAATAATTATAATAATTATAATAATTATAATAATAATAGCAAAAATAGCCCATAGCCTAAAACTTAGAAATATGGTAATTTTTTACGATGATGAATTAAGCTATCTTATTGATAATGAATCTCTAGTGACCCTAGACCTTAAGATCCCAGGGCAGTGAAGTGTTCTTTGAGCCAATGCTGAGAGCTCTCTCCTCTGAAGGGTGTGTTTTGTGGAGGTGGAGAGGCAGTCCAGCCATAACAAAAACATGTGGACAAACACTGACCACTAATATCCATCTGTCCATACAAAAAACTATCACAGATTATACTCGGAGCTCCTCCACTATGCAAGATCCCCCTAGAGCCATGAAAAATAGTATTCACGTTTTTCATTGTTGGTCCAGCAAAAGAGGCCTGCCTAAAAAGGTGCGGCCAGTGTGTGGGGATAGCACTGCTCGCCTTTGCTCTCTCTTGGTGGCATTTGAAAGTGTAAAGCTTTGAATACCAATTGCTTGAACTGGACATATGTGAATCCGCTGTAAGCCTACTAATCCTGTCCCCAAGTGTTTCTTTGTGTTAGAGGCTCTGCCCCACACACCAGAGAGAAAGTGTTCCTAATCCCGCCAAAGTGGAATAATGTGGGAATGATTGGACCTATGTGTACAAGGACCAGCTAATAATTTAGAGAAAAAGCTTGAAAATTGTTGGTATGACTCTTGGAATATTCCAGGATTAAATGTCTATATGTTTACAAAACAAAGTCAAGCTGCATAATGAGATAAATGATGAGCTATTTATATAGATTTCGAACTTTGGACTCTGAAAACATTGTGTAACAGATAAAATATGATTAAAAGTCACAATTGCAGATTTTAAGTCTAAAGTACTTTATATGTATTGAGTGCATGAAATGGATAATACATAATAACATATTTACATAACATTTAGTAAATATGTGAGATTGTAGCATTTAGTTAATTTTCACCTCCAGTCCTTTGGCAGATTGATGTCAACTGTAAAGACATACAAATATTCAAAACATCAGTGCACTTTTATGCAAATGCTTAGAAAAATATACATATTAAAGAAACTTCATAGACTTCATAAACTTCAGGCAAATGTCACATGTGTGCTTTTGGGTTACAACACTCTAAAATATTCAGTAGTTCCAAACCAAAGCATATTTACCAATACATTTAACATTACACACAAAATTGCCAAAGTCAGCTTACCACAGTCAGTTTTTCAGCCTATAGAATGCAATCATTTTGGCAACCAAATTGTATGTTGAATTAAACCCATAAACACAGTGTATCCCAATATAAATGGATAAACAAAGAACAGCCTACAGTAAGTTCAATATCCCAGCGTCAGTCTTGATAAAGTCAACTTAGAAACAGTCCGTCACTTAACTCACAGCAGGTTCATCTTTATTATTTTCATCTTCCTCTCTTTGGTCATCCTCTCCCTCACTAACACAACTTTAACTTGGAGACTCCTTTATATCTGAAATCACACAGCAGTAGTGTCAGTGCCTCTTGTGGGTGGGCCAGGCCTGGAGCCCTCTTTAATGAGCCTGTGTGAATAGAGGCGTCCCCCGGGTGCACAGTGAGGACCCTGAAAGCAGTCAGCAGACGCCCCACTGCACTGCACAGACTGAGAGGACTGGAGCAGATCATGGTAAAGTACATCACAATGCAGGGAAATACAAGGTCTAGGTCATGACTAATGTACATTTGGATTTTTGTAGTGACAATTGGTAAAAATGTAATTTATGAATGATATGTTTGTTTTAAGTGTCAGTAAATGGCTGGGGATATTTAGTGTGGTAAACATTTCTTTCTACTTTAACATAAAACCATTTTGCCACTCTAAATTTTACAAGTGGATTTTCATAAGCAATTCAGGGAAGGTCAGATTTGGTGTAGAATAATTCTTGTTTTTTTTATATGGATCTGGATCAGCATAAGGATCCAGTATTAATAATGCATACTGGAGTTAAGTTATGTGCTCCTGGCTGCTTAAAGTTTAAATAATGGTAACAATGGTATTTCCAAAAAAAAAAAAAAAGCAAATGGTAAAACCTATAATAAATGCACACTATTAAGAAGTAGTTAAGTATTAGTTACATATGAGTAACTAATTAATAACTTTACAAACCATTACTTAAACTTTAATAAACATTAATGGGTTATAAATATTTTATGCTTAATTCCTACGATAGATATTAATGTAAATAACACCAGTTTAAATTAAATATCTATAAACTGCTTGTTCATTATTGTTAATAACTTTTTAGGTGTACAGTTATTATAGTGTAAACGAGTGAAACAAATTCTGTGTACATCACATACATTAAGTTAAAAAAAACTGATTGAGTTTTCCGCTTTGTAACTACAAAGTGTAGGCCTATAGAAAAGTGTGCTCTGTAATTGTATAGGAGTTATTAAATGTTAAACTATATGCTTTTCATGTGTTTCATCAAAGCTACTATCAAACCAGAGCTTGAAGTTTCACATAAAGAGCTTGTGTTGAGGTTGAAGCATTTGAATGGCAGATGGAGGACAGTTAGCAGAGCAGAGCAGCCAAGAAAAACATCCTCAAATCAAAAGTATTTGGTCAAACTGGAGGCGCTGCAGCACTTTGAGAAACTTTTGAAAGAAGTATTTTTCACCCCAAGTCTTATAACAGGAATTCTGCTTAAAAGTGGATATCAATAAGATGTGCGCCTTTCTCCTTTCTGTTAGCACAAAGTAAACAAACCTCTTAAATTAGACGAAGCCTTTAATTAAAAGCTTGATCAAAGACCTAAGGAACATGAATATGGAGGCACTAATTATTATTTGTGGGACTGTTTTGTTCTTGGTTAGACACTGGAGCTAATTAGGCAAAACAAGTGGATTTAACATTTCACTTATGAAAAAGCATACCTAGGTTTTATTTCATTTGCAGCACTAATGTTTTACTGGATTTACAACTTTTGAAAGCTTTCGGAAGTAAGTTAATGATGGATGTTTAACTCGGTTGGCAATTATAATCTAACTTTTTGTTCAGTTTTCAATCAATTTACTGAATTTTTTGGTAAAAAAATGCAGCGTCTTTGATCATGTCTGTGCAGAATTCTTATCAGTGATTCCCTTGATTTCTGTTTCCCCGTAAAGCTCAACAACTTCAGGTCTTCTTGAATTAAGATGGAGAGACAAAACAATGTGGCCAGTCTACCACTAATGAAATAGTGGGAATAATCTGTTCTTCAAAATGTATTTGAATATAAGAGCACATTAAGATGTTGTTAATACCACTGCAATGATTCAAAGCACAAACTGACATGGCAGGTAAGGCAAGGTTAGTTTACCTCAGTTCAGACAACAAATGTGTATGGCAATATCTGGTCAGAATCCAATGCAGAAGAAATCTAGCTAGAAGAGAGGTAAGATGTGTCTACAAAAAATAAAACAAGAAATGTACAAATAATAAATAAGCACTATACAACTGTCACTTAGTTTCCATAGTAATTTTTAAAAAGCTATTTGTATTTAAATAACACTTGTCTTCAAACCTGCCTAAAACATTTGCACAGTGCTATATACAGAATTTTCATCTACAACTGAACATCTTGTAATTTTTACATTAGTCGTCAGTCTTGGCTCCTCCATCCTTGTATCACTGTCACTCACACAAACTCACTAAAGCAGCACACACAGCTCTGCGGCGGCCTCTATCCCGCCCCACCAGCTTTTCCAACAACATTCTCTTTTTAACCGTCTCATTCAGTTTGGGACAATTGCCCACCTCCCATCGCTTCTCTCCAGCCCATTCTGCTCCCTGTGTCACTTTGTGTCCGCTTTGGGCCACGACCAATGGGTGCACATGACCAGAAAATGAGGTGGTGGTATCAATACAAGCCAGAGCTGTGTTTGTGTGTTTGTGGAGATTGAACAACTGAAGAGAGAGGCGTGAAGGGAGGTACAGCGACCCTTACATCTGTATATGTGGATGTAGGTTACCTCTCAGCAGCTGGGATAGTAATCAGAGAACACATTGTTTACAGTCTTTTCAAACACACGGCCACTTTGATATGTATAAATGAAATACCAGACAAGGTTAAGAGACTTGTTGAAGCTATATGTGAGGAGGGTTATGCCCGAACAGGCATCCGACTCAAAACTCATGTTAAATAAAATGAAAATCTCTACATGTTGAGAGGCTAATGATATGTTGTGTTGACCCTTGAAAGGAAAACAGCTTTGGCCTTGACTGCAGATTATAGCATAAATTTTATAATTTTATAATATTTCTGGTAC
>JAVQKG010036869.1:0-10004 GCA_036025885.1 Hypseleotris bucephala
ACTTCCACCACCTCCTCCGCCATAAGGCAGTCGGTGTTATAGCAGTTGACGCAGACGCATGGGGCGTTCCGCCGATATACATTTGCTGTCGTTTACGACAGCCTGCGTCTAGTTAAGAACAGGAGATACATAGAAATCTACGATGCAAAATAAATTTTATTTTAAAATAAATAGATTTTCAAGCTTTGCAAAATGTAGCAACCATGGGCCATAGTTGGTGTACACTGTGGACAATGGCTAGTCACAGGGATGATTGACTCATTCATTCTCTATAGGGACATTTAGATTCTCCAGTACACCTATACATGCATGTCTTACAGTGGGAGGAAGAGGAGAGAACACACAGTAGCATGGGGAGGACATGCAGACTCTATATAAGTAAAATCATAATGTGCCCCGCCTGTGGAATGGAGCAGACGCAGTAAGTATATCATATCTATACCTCTCATTCTGAATGCACTGATCCAATAAGAGTCCAGTCTGGCTCCAATCTATCAGACAAACAGGGCATGAGTAGATTACATTTAGCCAAAAACATGAAACAAAGTGGACAAGACAATGTAATTTTAGTGTCAGGGTTGCACTAAATAATTTACATTTAATTAGAATTTAACTAAGACAAAATGCACTGATGTACAGTGTACAGCTCAGGCATTAGTTTATTATTATTACTTTACTTTATTATATCAATCATTCGTTAAAATGTCTTTGATTATTCCTGTTTTTCGTCACAGTGACTGGAGCCCACTAATGTAAATCACAATTTGTTTTTTATTACAAAGACTGCTCTTATTTTTTCATACCTTGTTATCCAGCACACAATTTAGCTGGTTTTCTATACTTTGAACAAGTAAAGTCAAATATAGTGACAAAAAAGGCCATTGGGAAAGGCAATTATAATGTAAAAAAAAAAAGAAGCAGAATAGAATGTTATTGGTTAATTGGTTATGTTGGACTGTGGAAAGTGCATGAGGTGTAAAAAAAATATAAATTAAAGATAATATCTTGTAAAAACGTAAAACATCCTTCACAGTTCCATTCAGCAACAAGCTAGGTTGTTATTGTAAATAAGAAAATGTTCTTAATAGCTTACCTGGTTAAACTGAATTTAAAAAAATAAGCAGACATTTGTGTAGTGCTTTTCAAGGCACCCAAAGTTCACAATCATACACTGGTGGTAAGCTAAGCATGGACTGTAGCATACACTGGTGGTAAACTAAAGCATGGACTGTAGCCAGCTTATAGGGGCCAACAACCATACTGACCTCACAATCACCATTCACAATAACACGCCTCCAGTTCAGTGGACCACCTGCTCTTGCATTAAAGAAAACCTAAACCTAAACCGACTGTTTGATTCGGAATTATTCATGGTGCTTTTCCACTGGCTCAACTCGACATGATTCGACTCGGTTCTACTCGCATTTTGAGCTTTTCCACTAGGCATCTGTTACCAGAACCAGGTACTTTTTTAGTATCTGCTCAGCCCTGGTTCCAAGCGAGCCGAGTTGATGTAAAATGTGATCAACATGTGGTCTGGTCAACAGTATTTCGCCTTGCTGTCTGCAGCATTTTCTGTGTCTGTTTTCAAGTGATTAAAAGACATAAAGCCTGAAAGAAATACACCACCGCCTCCTGCTTCGCCAATAAGTTTTTTTTTTTAGTTAATGGTTTGTTTATGTTGCGTATATCTGATGTCACTGCTGCGATGTGCGTATGTTTCCAGGCAACAATAATGTGGTACTAAAAAATAAAGGAACAAACCAAACCAAGTAGAACCGAGCCGAGTAGAGTCGAGAAGAGTAGAGCACGTGGAAAAGTGCCATTAGAGAGCTCCACAAAACAGCTTGTATTAGATAAATATTGTGTGTTTAGTGTTGCATAACATAAAATGGTAACCTACATGTATCCAAGATAGACTGTGAAATGTTCAAAAATAGCAGAATATACAACCTTTAAGAAGTAAACATTTTATAAATTTTTTAAACAGTTTTGAAGTTGACTTTGGTACGTTCTCCATGTCTCCAAAAGATGCTCAGAGTTCCTCATTATTGTCGTGATAACTTTAGTCCAATAACATGTGTTCACAAAATAAGGCACTTCGGTTTTAAATAGGTCCCCATTAGGAGGGTCCGTGATCGCGACTCCCAAATGCTTCATACACAGGCCTACATACACATCCTCAATGTACAGTGCCTTCACTTGTCGCGACGCATTTAAAATCATCTCTGGCAAATCCATGGAAAACACATATCCCAGTCCCATGGCGTATGGTGGGTAGTACGATTCTGGGTACACCGAATGTGGCATGTACCATTTTGAAATATTATTACGTAGCACAGAGGCGTGTCTTACCACAAAACCGGTCAAGTAGAGGGTTGATGGGGAATTAAGAAGTAGTTGGATGAGATTTGGTTTATTTAAGAAGATGTCAGAGTCTATTTTCATGGCGTATCGGGAGTTGTGGCAGTGGGTGGTAAGCCATTGGAACATGAGCATGGTTTTAATGGTGAGGTTTTTGTAGCTGTCCAAAAAGTCAAACTGGATAATGTCACAATGAAGCTGGCTTTCCTCAAAAATCTAAAAAAGAGAAAAGAAAAAGTATTAAAGTAAGCAAATTCATTTGGGTAATTATTTTACATTATTGCTTAACTACATTGTATCTACCTCAATAAGTACAATGTAATACACTGTGTAACAACCTGTAATAATAATTTCATCACTTCTAAAGAAAATGTACTTTTCTGGCCACTCAAAGGCTCTTTGCATTATTCATTCACTCCACACTGGTGGTGGTAAGCTACTTGTTTAGCCACAGCTGTCCTGGGGCACACTGACCGAAGTGTGGATAACCACCACCACTGAACACCAATCACACGGTCCCATTCATACATAGGCAATGCGGGTTAAGTGTCTTGCGGGGCACAACAACAGTTTGCGCTCTGGCGAGGATTTGAACCAGCGATCCTCTGGTTGCAGGGATATGGCTTACCGGCAGCGCCACTTGGAGTTTATAGAATTTCTGATTGTTGTTAGGGATTGAGGAGTATCCCTTTCTGTGTTCCAGCTCAGTAGTGGAGTAGAGTGGTCATCCTATAACCAGGGGGTTGGCGGTTCGAATCCCGCTCAAAAACTGTGCCTGTGTCCATGGATAAAACACCTAACCTACTATGCCTATGAATGAATATGGTTGTGTGGTTGCTGTTTGGAGGTGGTCAGAGGGCTATTCGCTCAGAATGGCAGCCATGCTTCCATTAGTGTGCTCCAGTGCAGCTGTGGCTACAAAAGCTGGCTGTGGAGTGAATGAATATAATAGGCTCAAAATGTAAGCACTGTGAGAAAGACTTAAGGTATTGTAAAGTGCAATATAAATCTAATACGTTATTCTTATTATTTACAAAGGTACAGAAGCAGAGAAACAGCCCCCTGTATAGGTAAACAATTACACTGGTGCAGCCCTGTTCAAAACCAGCAACACTAACCCCTTTCAGACTTTTAGATTCTCCACTTATACATGATCTGTTCACTTTGTGCACAATGTTCAGAGGCTGTCCAGCTGGGCTATTGTCTCATTTCTGGTTTAAAAAGTGTGTGTTATTCAGTACTTTCAATTTGTTATAACATGCTAGCTATAAATTTAGAAAACGTCATAATATTATCCTAACTATGCGCCCAAATGCCATCTACTGATATTTTGTTTATCCATCCATAGCCATCATGCTTAGAAGATTATACAAATAATTAGTAATGTAGTAGTTTGTATACGACTTTTACACTATATTATGCTAATATTGAAGGTATAGTCTGTAACTTTCCTAATAAAAAAAAATCTAAATTAAAATTGAAAAATGCTTTAAACTGACTTTCTGACCCAGTTATATGATGTAAGGGTGTCTGTATCAGTTGATGCCAGGGGAGGGGTTAAAATGAAACTCAAATATGATTGGTCAAAGTAGTACCCCACCAACTGTAAATTGATGTTGTTGTAGAGGCCAGAGAAAGGACTATAGTAAAATAATAAATACGACTTATTTAAGGAAAGTTACAGACTACACCTTTAACTTACCAGCTGCTGTAGTGACCCGTTCTCCACTTTCTGGTTCTCCTGGGGGGTCAGTCCCAGGATGAAGTAATGTTGGACACTTATCCCCAGTACGGTGGTCTGTCCTCCCCATGTCTCTCTGATGATGTCCCTGGTCCTCCTCTCGACTGGAGACACTGGGACCATGAGGACCAGGAAGGGGCTGTCCTCTGTACATCTGTGGGGCTCATCTATGATAAGACTGTATGGGTGAGGGTAAGGGACATAAAAGTCTTCTAGGGAGTCCTGTATACAAAAAAATAGGTATCTGAATAGGCATGTCACAATAATAAAATTTGAAGGACGATATATTGCCTCAAAATATTATCTCAATATTCGATGATATTAAGTAGACCGTTTTGTACACTCATACATTGATCCTAGAGCATAATAATCCCAGTTTACACATTTTTCAATAATTAGTAAACTTTGTCTATGTCTAATTCTGTAATATATCTAAAATAATTCAGAGAAGAGCAAAAATAAATGCAGACATATTCAAAACATAAAGTAATGGATAATCTGTTGATAATTATTTTAATTCATATTAATATGGGCAAAATCTCTACTAAGATAGTTCCAAATGATATTTCGATATATAAAAATATCTTTACTCAGTTTTACATATTGAACGATAAGTCGATATAGTAATTATTGTGACAGGCCTATATGTGAAAGTGGGTGTGTAAATTAGTACTATAAAGGAGATGGGTAAATTACGGCAGCGTATTACTCTCAAGTTAGTGTAAATTAATTCGAGCCGTATCACGTTTTTACATGATACTATCACGTTTTTACATGATACGTATCACGTTATAACAAGATAATTTAGCATCACGTTTTAACAAGATAATAATTTAGCATCACGTTTTAACAAGATAATTTATCACGTTTTTACAAGATAATTCAGTATCACGTTATAACGTGATATCAATTTATCACATTATAACGTAATCATTAACTATCACGTTATAACGTGATATCAATTAATTTTCCCAAGTTGACGTAATTTCAAAGATGCACTCAATGACATTGCATACATGACCACTACAGTGATTAGCTCACTTGGATAAGAGTTGGGTCGCGGTGCTTCTTGCTCCGGGCAAACATTTTTGTCACAACATACACAGGCTTTTGCGGTGTGTATTATCCATGGTAGTATATATCAAAGAAGCACAACATTGTAGAAAGCCTTGTGAATTTAATATAACTGATTGGGCAGCATTTCACAGCAGAGCAACGTGTTTCATGCAGTATTGGAATCATCTATCTTGTACTTTCATGTTCAATGGCCTATGAGCCCCCTAGTGGCATAAAAATGTTAACACATGTTAATGGTTTTTCCACTTGTTTCCCAGCATATTTTTAGGTTATTTTATGGTTTATTATTTTAGAGCACTTCACCAGTGGACTGACTACCACCAGCTTCTTAAGTGTAGCCTGCAGTGGCTAAAACAATGACTAGCCACTCTGGTCATACTCATACTGGTCGCTGATAAACGAGTTGAAAACCATTAGAAAGACCACACAATCATTTAATCTAACACTATAACACAGAATATTTATCTGATATTGCAACATAAAATGTTTTCAAAAAGTGTATGCAAAGCAAGAATCAATACCCAGTCCCCAGCACCAACGACGTGCTCTTAACCATGTGAGCTATCTGCTTATTGGTAAATTGAGTGCAATGACATTTATTGGATATTTAAAATACGTCAATTGTGGAAAAAAAAAGATGATGTCTTATTATAACGTGATACTTAACTATCACACTAATAACGTGATACTTAACTATCACGTAATAACGTGATACTTAACTATCACCTAATAACGTGATACTTAATTATAACGAAATAACATGATACATTGATATCACGTTATTTCGTGATACTGCTCAAATGATTTTACACTCATTTGAAAGCAATACGCTGCCGTAGTTTACTGCCTGTAAATGTAGTGCCCATTTTATTATTCTATTGATGTAGCCCACATGCTTCATGTGTTATCATCGTGTGTGTTTAAAAATTGACTTGTAGACTTTTGATGCAATGATTAGTTACCTGAGCATATGTTGCCTTTTGATCATTTTGATTCAGTCTCTAACTTTGGACAGCCACAAAGCTTTTTGCCCCAAAAAGGCTGCTCAACTGATGGTGTATATATATTTATTTCCTTACATTTCTCTATGAACTGTAAACATGGCTGTATGTGAAAATTTAATTAGATCATAACTTTTTTCCCATACAAAGATAGAGTGGTCTCTCATTGTTTGCATTATATTTCAAGAGCGGTAGTAAACTGATCAGAAACGCCAAATGTAATGCCAAAAAAATGACATATGACCTGTTGTTAAGAAAGAAGTCACATGTGCAAAATTAATAATGTATGTTCAACGTTACTTAAATTTCTTCCTCATTCTGATGCTTTAATGCAATGTAAATCAAAATGACCAGTTAGTATATGGTGTGCAATACTTTGATATAAAACCACAACTCTATTTGTAAATAGCTGTTGCTACTGTAAATTAGTTGAAAGGATATTTTGACATTGACTGACAATGTTACAGCCTGATTTGCTATTACTGTACCTAATAAAGTGGCCAGCGACTACAAATGCTGTAAACAAGTCAAAACAGCAGCTAAACCCAGGTCTCCAATCTCTCGCCTCTGTTTTATTTTTTTTCCTGAGCAATATTCCTTAGACCTAAACTTGAAAGGATTATATTCTTCAGATGAATTCTCAGTCATAACCAGAGGGGCCAAGGCAATTAACCTGTTTCAAATGTTTCATCTGAGGCCAAGAAACAAAACAACTTAATCTGTCCCAAGCTGCTAGGACCTGACTTTATTAGACCCTCACAAAGAACCGCAAATACAAAACTAAAACGCTGCTCTATTTGCTTCCTATTTTCTAATTAGCAAGTTGCCATCTTAAATCGTAGCAGGTTTGGAAACTACGGGCTGATTACCTATGCAAATTGGAGGAAAATGCTATAATAAAGCTGTCAACAGGAAATAAATTAGTCAAACAGAGGAGAGAAAAGTGCATTGGAAGGATTGCTCATTGCTGGGACCAAACAACAACTAATCAGGAGCACTTAAGGGGCCCTATTATGCTAACTTGACTTTTCAGAGCTTTCTACCATGTTGTAATGTTCTCTCAGCAAAATTAATATATAAAAAAACTGCACATGTGAGTTATCCTATGCTGAGGATCTGAAGTTCTCATGAGCTTAAAACACTTGGTTTCAACATTATATTTACAACAATCTATCTGACTATTACGTTCCATTATGTATACTGTTTGTAATGGTTAAGTTGTCAGGTGAGCTCCAGGTGAGCTTGAGAGAAGCCACGCCCAAACAGGTGGAGACCAAAACACAAATGGATGGGTGGGGGAGACAGAGGGAAAGACAAGACAAGACAAGACTGCAGACTATGACATAAGTTTGGTATGTAATCTGTCAATGCATCTTGAAAGGTATACATTAGCAATAGAGGCATTTATAGGCTATTTCTTTTATGTTCTTTCACTTATTTCCAGATAGAGATTGTGGATGAATGAAGTTTTTGCCTGTATCCCAGCAACTATGGGCCTTAGGCAGGGTACACTCTGGACAATGGTCAGTTTAGATTTGTGAGTTCCAGCATGTAAAAAGGTAATATAACATAAGCCTATTGCCTTTGCATCTGTATTAGTAATAATCTTTTCAAGGCTCCACCAGATTTCAACTTCTCTAAACCACTGATGAAAATGGAACCTATGGAATTTGCCATTTGTAGGCTGATAAAAAGTTAATGTATATTTCTTATTTAAAAAAAAAAGCATTTGCACAGTCAGTATGACACTTTGACTGTGTTGAGGTTGATAGCTCATTCAATTTACATGCCATAGATCCACCCTATACTAAGATGTTTTTCTCACACTAAAGCCCCTGGGGAGTTAGACCGATCTTTTTCTATTAATACAAAACAAAATTATTTACTGTTTTGCAAATGATTTCCTTCAGTCAAGCTGAGCCAATCACAGGCACGTGCTGAGGATGGCATGCAGCGAGAACACAGGGGAGAGGATTCACGTCATTTTCAAAAATCAAATAACCTCCTCCCATCTGCCAGGGGCCATATTCATTTACTTTGGTTTAGAAAACTGGGCTTATTCGATTAACATGTTTGCTTTCATCATAAAATCAATTTCTTTTAAGTTTGCCACTGTGTTCTTTTGTATGCGTGACAGAAAAAAGACAGTGTGTAAATGGATGGGCTGAAAGTGGGTGGCTGGTATTAGTGTGTTTGTTCAGTACAAAAACTCCCTTAGGGAAATATTGTTCTGCTAAAAATCACATGTAGCTTTATCTACGCAGTCTTTAATAAAATATGCTTGTGGAGATAAGCCAGAAAGTCATACTCATTCAGCAATTCAGTAATACTCCATACCTGGTGCCAGTTACAAGTTCATGCAGTTATTTTGGGTCTGTAACCTGGAGGTTGGCCAATAATTTCCTCTACCGACCTGTAAATAATCAAGATCAGAAGCTTTTTTTGTTAATGCAAGTGCAAAGAAATTTAAGTATCTCAAAAATCAGTCCATCAGTGTGTATTCTTGGTGCTAATAGCTCAGAGATAAAACCGGCTTTAAAGGCTCCTTTCCTGAATCTTCTTCCTGAAGGCAGGAGGGCAAACAGTTCACATCCTGGGTGAGTAATGTCTCACTGCTGTTGTGTCCTTGAGCATGACATTTTAGCCACCTTTGTATGAATGTGTTAGTTAGCGTGTTTGGTGATATGGCTTCCATGTCTCTATTGATCTGCCCCAGGGTGGGTGTGGCAACATTAGTAGTTTACAGACAGCAGTGTGTGTGATGGTGGATTGATTTTTAATTCTTGGTTTGAATCTGTCTTGAACAGAGTATGTGCATATCTAAATTCACTGACTTGACATGATAGTCTGATTAGCTATTTGTACTCCAAGATTTTAAATGGGTCTACCTAATAAAGTGGCCAGAGATTGTTAGATCTGTGTTTATAAATTGAACACAATCCCATGTAGCTACGCACATTGATGCCTTTGAGACTTAAATTAAATATGCATGCGTATAGATAAGGCAGACACCAAAGGCCAACGAGACACAACGAGGATGGAAATTATCTATATGTTTTCTTTAGTGACGCCTTAATTGCATACTTTGTCATTTATGTTAATTAAACCCTAATGATTTTATTGTTAGCATAGAAAAAAGTGAGGAATCTTCCCCCATCAACACCTGCTTCATACATGCCCGACACTTCTCCTGCAATGGAAGCGTATCAAGGGAGAGACACTGTGACTATATATGTAAGGTGTAAAAACAATAAATGTGCTGCTAATGCACTATAAAAACACAATTATAAGTACATGTTATTGACTGCTTAGTGGTTGCCTTATTAATCCCAAATAGGTCCAATTGACAATTTTCACATACAACCACATCTAGGGTTTACAAAGAATGGTTTGGAAATTATGCAATATCCAGTGAGTGGCAGTTCTGTGGGCAAAAATGCTATGTTCAGGAGAAGGCAGACAAACAAAATGGGAAGCAAAAATAGACAACTGTAAACATTTTGAACCATATCAGGTCTTTTGAGTTAACAGACTAAACTTTCCTCAGTTCATGGTTTGACTTACAGGGTGTACTTTATAGTGTAGAAGAAGGTGGTAGGTGCTAAAAGAGAAAGGAAGTTGGCCCTGTATAGAATGTAACAAACATGCAAGAGGAAGGAAGCCAGGAGCAGCTAGTTAGGCAGAAAGGTGCAAGTTTCAGAAACTATAACACTTAGAATTACAAACAAGCAAAGTGACAGATAAAAGTATAAAAGTAAAAAGGCAAGTAAACCAATACAATTTATGGTAATGCTATGGTACTGTAATAATATGTTAATAGT
>JAVQKG010036915.1:0-13979 GCA_036025885.1 Hypseleotris bucephala
TGGGGTAAAATCACACAATCGCTCAATTGAGGAAGTAGAAATTTTTACCAGAGGTGGGCATCCTCATGAAGAGCTGATTTAAGAAAAAATCTCAATTTTGCCAAAAAATGACTTAGGCCATTATTTTAAGAAGGTGTCGAAATGTCTGTTGGTATAGTCACTTATGATGATGTAAAATATTTAGGAGTTGCCTACATGCATTTATGTTCAAATAGATCTTAAACGTGTGTGGCTCTGCTTTTCTATTTTTAAGATAAACTGGAAATTAATATTAAAAAATAATATATCCTAAAGAATTACTTGTGGAATAATTCCTGTCGTAACAATTCTTAGCAAAAACCAATGCAAATTGAACAGAAAAAAATAAATAACTTAAAAGGAGACTTGAAAGGTTGATTGTTTGAACAATGCTCAAAAGGCAGCAAGTGTCAGTTTTTTACAAGTGGAGACAGCTTTCAGATTGCTGTGCTATCAGTACATTTTTAATGATGTACTGTTTAGCTGGCGAAAGGTAGCCTATTATAATCCTAACTGCTCATCAAAGTTGAAGTTGAATGTATAAATCCCATACACAACATATTTTGCTATTTTAGGACTATTTGTATTGGCCATGTTGTAGAAAGTGTATAAGAATACTAATTTTATTTATATATATCCACTGATCTATAAATAGGGTCTTACTTCTTCGGCCTTGGTGCCCACAGAAGCCCCCTATAGGGCCCCTGAAGACTGTGGTGACGCCTGTGGCGAAAGGCATGGCTTAGCCAATAAAACTTTGGCAGCAGAAGCTGCTTTGCATTGCTCAACTATATTTCATAAAGAAGTCTGTTTTATCTTTCAACCAAGTTCAATATTAAATGTGGTGCGATTACTCTGTGGTCTTATGGTTTATGTATTGTTTTGAAATATTATATTTTAGATTTAAAAGTTGAAAGACTATTCAGGTAAGGGCATGTCATGTGTTTACATATCTAATATACCTGCCTTTTCCATTTGTGTAACATTGTAGCCACCTCTAACCTCAGGGTCATTTATGGTGTGACAGGGTGCCACTATTTACACATGAACCAAAATAATACAGAGGACTCACCATTCCACTTGTGGCAAGTTTCTTTCAGTTGAACATAAAACAGAAACCAAATACATCCTGTTGCTTGTGTATAGTCTATACAAGCCACAACCCATGTGCGTTAAACCCAACGTACAACTCCAGGTATAGATGGACTGCATAGATTCTCAATAACCAAGCTACATGTTGCAGGAAGAGTGGAGTAAAGTTCCCAGCAGCAGTGAAAAAAGCGCAGTAGGGTCTTCTCTCTCTCTCCAGCAGCTTGTGCAACACAAGTGACTGAGTGCGCTATGAGAGGAATCCTGTATTCACTGCTTTCTCTTCCTTTATTCCCCAGTGTTTCTCACGGGGTCTGAAATACCTGGGAAATTGTTGACTTAACCCAAAATGTCAAAATGCTTGAAAACATTTCATACTACCCCACATACAAGACATATTCATAACATTAAAAGTTGAAAGATCAGTGACAATTTTGCCTTTAACCTTCACAGTTATCTGTCCATCAAAAAGTTACGTTTTTTAATCTTTACGGAGTCTTACTTGATTGTCCCATTCTGTTCTGCATGCTTGTTACCAAGACAGTTGCTACTATGTGCACTTTGAATTCTCAGTATTCCTTACTTCACCCCTATGCGTAAAAGGGCGCGCTGTATGGAGTGACTGGTTTGTGCACGAGAGGCCCCTTGCTCTGGTGAGATTGACTGTGTGCGTAGGAGTGGAGCCCCCTTCTCTTGCCGCCTACCCCCTCTCCAACCTCCCTCACTCTATAGGCTAACGCTGCCACAATCAATGCTCTACTTATGGCTTCCAGATGATTCGATAAACCCCGGCACTGTCAGCTTATGAATTGGTACATGACTTCTTCGATCGATCGTGCCAACTGGTGGCTGTTGTGTTGTGCTAACTGTACAGCCCGAGTCCCATAAGTCAACTCAACAAGTGCAATACAATGGAGACAATTTAGAGTATTGACTAAACTCTGTCGCGCCAAATGCGTAAAATCGTTCCAAAAACTAAAACTAATTTGGGCGTAGTAACAGAATGATAATATCTGGAAAACTATGAGCGTTTTGTCAATAAAGAGGTTAATAGAGTGGTCTGTGTTGAGTTGCTTCTAACACACTACTGCTACTGAGAGCCGTGTTTGAACAAGCCATAAAAATGAGTTATGGCCAAACGCACACTCACACTTGTTTTTTTTTAAAGGGCTACAAAATCAAGGGGTAGTCCCGTATGAAAATGTAAGTGGGGTTTTATTTGTGCACATTACGCCACAATTGGTCTCCTTAATGTCCGTCTCATTCACGCCACGCGGTGATTTATGAGCTCCCGAAGGCGAACAGGCTCACTTAAATTCGACGCGCACACCACACGTTATAGAACCCCCACACTGAAAGCTTTACGTGATGGCTTTTTAAGATGCAACGTGGATATTTTGAAGATTAAAATTAAGGATTTTTTTTTTAAATTTGGGACAGGATGTTTATAGCTAAGAATGTATGCAATCGTATACTTTTAAGCACCCAAAAGCTTTGCGTATTTTGGTTTTACACACAGTAAAAATGTTAAAATTGTACTTTCTATTCTAATATTTAAAAATATTTTTATGCTAATTTGTGCTAGTATTACAATTAAGAGTGCGTAAAAGTTGTGCGTAAAAGGGGCTTACATAATCTAATTAAAATCAATAACCTGTTGTTGGATAATTGTTGCATAATGTCTCTATATGTTTTAATTTTGAAAAATTTGTATTTAAATGCAGAAATTTAAATAAATGACTACAAGGAAGACAAAAATGTTGTAGCAAGTTAAATGTATTCTAACAAAAATATACAAGAAGCTATACAAAAATAAAAAGGAGCAGGTTCCCATAGGCCTATGAATATTCCATCATAATTCACACACACTCATAATTTCATTCCAGGAGCTGTTGTGGTAATTACAACTACTTCAGTGATTCAAAATCGAGCCTTACCTTGTCAAATATCAACAGAATTAATGTGCCCAATTTACTAACAATTAAAAAGTTTGTGTCCAAGGGAGAAAGAAACGAAAACACACGCGCTATGGGAGGCAGAAGTTAATAGTTTAGATGCTGTAGGTCGATTGTAGTTAGCGACTCCGTGAAAAAGTAGAAAGTGTCAGTGGAGAGGTCCCCGGGGCTGTCCAGAGACTCGGATAGACTCGGAGAAGCAGCATCGGACAGCTGCAGGCAGGAATCCGCGGAGAAAGGCTGAAAGTCGTGTATAGAGACGTCCAGAGCCGGGGGACTGGAGTCACTATTGTCCGGGCCAGATGCCGAGCTGGGCCCCATTGTTGACAGGCATCCCGCGGTAGGAGTGGGAAAATGTTTCAGATTTTTGTCATTGCTGTTCAGTGGCGCGGCTGTAAACGCCACTTCGCTGTTATTGTTATTATTGTGCATTTGAAAAGTCTCGTAAAGGGATCCCTCCTCGTCGTCTTCGCTCTGCATCGCGTCCTCGCCCCCTCCCCGGCCTTTCCCATCGCCGCTGTGGCCGTCCTTGGTCTGGGTCTGCCGCTTGTGCTTCATACGCCTGTTCTGGAACCACACTTTGACTTGGCGCTCGGTTAGGTCCAACAAGGCCGCTATTTCCACTCGCCTTGGTCGGCATAGGTACTTGTTGAAGTGGAACTCCTTCTCTAGCTCCAGTAGCTGTGTGTTTGTGTACGCGGTCCTCAGTCTGCGTGACCCCCCTCCTCCTCCGGCCGCGGCTCCTGCAGGCACCCCGGTCCCTAGTCCAGATCCTACGCCGCTTTCAACAATCTCTGGCGAGCCTAGACACAGAAATCACAGTTAGTTAAGCAGTTACAAGCGCACTGAGCACTCACAACATTGGAGCAAAATGGCCGCTCCCCTGACCCACCATGCAAGCTATACTGCCTCAGCTAAATCTAAAAAAAAAATATTATTAATTATTACACTGTTATTAAACGTGTCCTATTGCAAAATAATGTATGGGACTATAAACAAACAACTTAAAGATTAAAATAATATTTTTTTACGCAAAATAGTAAAGCCATATTTAAATTGCCAAGCTGTTGCAATACTAAACATGTAGTCAGTTAATTGTCTTGAAAATAAGTCTAAAACTTTGGTTTAGCACTACACAGCAGCCCAGAGTGGTGAAACTGGCCCCTAGTGTGGGACACTAAATGAATGCTCGGGCTAGCTTCCTCGGCAACCATCACTCTTCATTACTGTCACGCATCAAAAGTCTTCCACGCCGTGCTTTGGGGAGAATAAATCACCACATAGCAGCCACACTTAGTTTGCCTTTCTGTATTTACACGGTGATAGTGCAATCCATAAGTGTGTTATCAGTGGTGTAACATTAAGGGGAAATCCTGGCAGTTTTTCAATGTTCATGGAATATGTACAAAAAGTATGGTTTCATGTAGCTCAAAATATTTTGTAATGCCAATAATGGTAATATTAAATTGACATTAGTTACAATAAAATGTGCATTTACGCATTGCCACATTCTATGTGCATTGTGCCACACGTCCAAATTTATCCATCGTGCGTTTTTGTGTATTTAAACCCCAAAACACTTTACTAACTAACTTTGGTCTTGTCTATCCCCCAGGCCTATGTGTGTGTGCAGGTAACTAACCTTTAGGAGAGAAGCACACTGCCCCGTTGGAAATGGCGCTGGCGCTGGACAGGTGGTTCCTCTTGGCCGCCTTCTTCTCGCGCATCCACGGGTACTCCGGGGGCAGAGAGGCGGTAGGGAGCGGACTGCACCCATCGGGGCTATGCCTGGGCCGGCCGTGGCGCGGATGGCTGCCCGGGTTTAGGCAGGGGATGGTCTGCTCAAAGGGAGGAGGCAGGAGTGTCGGTCGAGCAAGCGTCGAGCTCTTGATTGATGAAGTTTGGAATGAATCAGCGACAGGGGGGAAAGATGTCAGGCACTCAGCAAGCGACGGCTGACTATTGATAAAACCGCTCTCTCGCTCGAATTCGTAATTCATCTCCGCTCGCTCAGAGCCGATGAAAGTTTGCCACGCGTGATTTTGCAAACTCTAAAAAACCGACGAAAAAAACATGCAAACATACTCCCCTCCGTTCAGTTTTTTCACTGACTGTGGGGACCGGGCTCCTATTAAACTATTGACTTCATGGAGGTTGAAATTGAAACCGCTGTCACATGATTAGCTCTGCCCAATGACAATTTGGGGTTTAATCAAAAGACTGTCTTTGATTGATCCAAAAAGAAGGGTAAGAAAAAAAAAGTGGGCATTTATTTACATGTCCCCGTGTGTCCTCGTCATGTCCCCTCCACTACACTACACTCAAATATTTAAGAATGGCTGTCGATTGCGGAGAAGTGGAAGTGCTGGCTTGGAGGGTGCGCGCGGATTCGTCCTCCTTTCTCGTATTGTTTGTCAGTCGAGAACGCCCCCACCACACACACGCACACATTTCACACCACAGAGGCAGAAAACACAGAGTGATGTGGAGAACTGTGGACAGCTCCAGTGCAAAAGCGTGGATTCCCATAAATGTCAAGCCTTTTAAAACGCTGGAATAGTGACATATGCAACAGAGCTACGTGTGGCAATAAAAAACACTATCCATAACACTAATATTGACTGATATGACACATTTGAGTCCATAAAGGCGCTTGAAGATCCGGGCTTGAGGCGTAAAAATGGTTCACTGTCCATATCACGTCGCAATATTCATCCAAATTGATATTTAAAGACATATTGTGCACCGCAGTTTCGTTTCTACTAGAAATGACGTGAATGTCCCTATCATAACCATAAAAATATCATTCTCACCATTATGGTTGTTGAGATATGTAAATGATTCACCCATTTTATGTCTCATGCTTCAGTTCATCTGTGTTTACATTGGCTTATTGTAAAATATTAAATTATGTAGGCCTAGTAGTTTTAATTTAGTACAATGCACCAAAACAATAACGAATCTTCATTGTGTTCTAATGATAATGCATACAATTAATTTCCATATTCCTCAACATGGCTGCATAAAATCATATTGCTTTGTATGATAGTATAAGGCCATTAGGACGTTAAGGCACCAAAGCAATGCCTTTCCATCGTTAACATCCCCCTATTCAAAAAGCACCCCCTAATTCCCAGTTATCAATCTCTATACTTAAATTATGCCATGTTTACATATGGCTATGCAAAATAATTACCCCGAATGAAATTAGGCTGTAATATAACACGTTGCAGTTGTAGTATCAACTGGATTGAATTTAACCACCATTGTCTGTTTACAATGCGTCCATAAGCACACAATTCTAAGTATGTATTTCAATATCATTCGAGCTATTGAATTATTCCATGTTAAGAAAAGGCTTTTGCAATGATCTGTGGCTCCACGTGCGCACATATGTTGTATAATTATGTTGAAATAAATGTTTTACACAATCATTTCAGGGCGAAGCATAATCATTATCATTTCATTCGTTCATACAGTATTTCCCATTACAACATTGTACGCATCTTAAGATTATTGTTAACAAAGCATATGCAAAATCTAGGCCATTTTGTGCATTAGAGCAATTATTATGCAACATTATGTATTATTTTATGACGTAAATAATTGATAGTGCTCTGTAATACTGGAAGCACGTGGCCAAATGTGCTGCATAATAAAAGACATGCAAATGCTTTAGATGACCAGCTTGCATCGAAGCAAATCCACATTACGTTAACTGGTCGTTTTCCAATGCATTCCTCAGTGGTTATGGTAATGCTCCTCACTGGCTTCTCCCTGCAATGTTTGCCTATGCTTTCAGAATACTCCACGATTTTGACATAAGCAAAAGGCATGTTATATTTCAACTCATTCCAACAAAAAAAAAAAGAAATCTATGACTGATCGAGTAAAACAGAAGGGAAACAGAGAAAAAAAAGCCTTCGCCTCCTCTCATTTTTTTGCTTATATACCAAACAAAGAGTCCTGGAAGCCTGCGCGCGATCAATCTTACTCGCCAAAAGGTCTGACAGCTCGGTGCCCTCACAGCACATTTAAGGCTTCTAACTCTCCCCCGGATCAAATGCAGCCAGGAAGCAGCGAGAAACACTGGCCACTCAGATTAGGAACCACTTTTTGCTCGCAGTAGTAGCCTTTCTGTCGCTGGAAGGGATGTTTTAGCAGAGAAATATGAATCATGCTTCCTTCTGCTCCTTACAAGAGGCGGTAATGGGCCAGCGGTGAGTATGCGACGCGCCTCTACCTGGCCTTTGTCAACGTTGTGGATGTTATTCGTCCGTGATTTTTGTTTTTGTGAAATATTTTGAACGAAAGATGGATGGCTTTTTTTTCTTTTTTTCCCCTCTATGTTTTTTTTCTCTCTTTTGTGTGTGAGGCAAACGAGTGGGTGGCTGCTCTTAAAGGGTTCGTCTCCAGCACTAATTTAAGAGGTACTTCTCACGGATCAAAAATACAAAATCTTGCAAATAGTTATTTATGTGCTACCTGTGCGTAACGCATATGGCTTAAATCAGAGGCTTGCTGTGTGTGTTGGATAGAGAAATATTCTGACATACCATGGTTCAATTGTTCTAGGGTTCCCCTGCTAGCCATATGTCAGGGCCGTAATGTCCAAGCCCTGCTGTATGAATCATAATGGGCTACAAATGACGGCAAATATAATGAAAAGAAAATGTTAGTTATTTTTATGGAATCAAATTTGAAAATGTGAGATTTTTTTTACAGGTTATACTACATTTAACTCATTGAAATAGTATGCTTAAAAATAAAAGGAAAAAACATTGATTTCATATTTTTAAAAAAGACAAAAAGCTATGCGTAATTTGTGCGTAAAATGCGTATTTCAACCATTTCAATAACATTTGTAAAACTGCAACAGCCAGGACTGCACCCCTCTTTTTTCCCAATGCATCTCCCTCTTGACATCTCCTCCAAATATGAAAAATTACGAGACAAATGAATCCATTTTGATGCAGTATATCCTTCCGTATCCTCGTGAGTGACGGAACACATCAGTGAATTATTTCTCAAACGATTTCTCATTTGGATTCTTGTTGTCTCGCTCTCTTGCAGGACCTCTCAGTGCTCCACGGTGACATTTTTATTATTATGGATGTGCCCACGCACGCGACACGGCGAGGAGAAGGCCACCCGTGTAGGATTTTTTCCCACGAAGTAGCATTTATTCATTGTTTAACGCTATTTTGGGTAATTTCTTTTACTATTTTTAATTGTGTTAATATAATGTGTATTGAGCCAATAATAAAAAAGATATTGGTAGGGTAATATTTTTTCTTGGCCTCATTGTTAGTATATTCCCAACATATCAATTAAAAGCGATTTACTACAATTATATTTAAATTGTTGTCTTTATTTCTTCAAACTGGAGCAGCATGGAATGTATTACATCGAAAGAAAGGGACAAATGAGTGATGTTTGCTTCTTCAATAAAGAATAAAAAATGCTACCATGTGTCCTTCTGTCCAACCTTATTGCATGACTGATTGACATTACATTGCAAAGAAAAACACCTCCTCCGAAAAAACGCAGTGGTGCGGACGAGCCATGATAATACCAACGGTCAAAATAATACTACAAGGAAAAAAATAAATAATCTTAGAACGTCCACAAGCAAAGGAAGAATGTCTGCGTCAATGAGAACCCTCATGATACCATCTCAAGTGCAACAAAATGCAACAAAAACACAATTCTTCAATTGCCGATAAATAAAATAGGACATTTTCACATAAAAATGAATAACATATGTTCAGAATACCCTGTTTGTTGACGATTGAAAAGAAAAAGATTAAATATAAGTAGCCTATGTGCCCCCTCTCTATTCCTAACCCTAGCCTACCTATACCCACCCACAGCCACTACCTACCGCTCTACAGCCCACAGAGGTCTTTGTCAGACAATGGCAAACAACAAATAGAGACCGAATTCAAGCAAGTGGTGATTATTTTTCCTAGCGCTACTTCACACATCAAACTATGGCAACATAGACAAAAGGTGGAAGCATAGAAGAAGAAGGATTGAGGAGGCGTATTGAAACAAAGCGGTGGCAATGCGTCTGGAGGTGGCGGATAAAGACAATGGGGCGGAGTGATCTGAGGCAGGGGGGAGTAGTGAGCAGGCTGGACCATGTTCGCTACAGATGCGTCAGTTTGGGCGCTTCCTGGATTCTTCCCTGAGAGTAGTGCGGCGTTAGGTCTGTATACGTGGGCGCGGGCTCGCACACTCCATGGTGCTGGCTGTTGCCCATGCTGATTGCTCCGTTGTAGTCCATGTTCGGCGGGTGAGACAAGTGGCTCAAGCCGAAAACGGACGCCCCAGAGTTGGGCATTGAGTCCATGTAGCCTCCGTAAACGGGGCTGCCCTGCATGTGCGTCCCGTAGTTACCGTTGCCTTGGAGAGCGTCGTACTCGGGCGTGGCCGAGTCGGTGCCCGGGTAGCGCTTTTGGGGCTGAGAGGGGGGGCAGTTGTTTAAAGGAGGGGGGTATGACGTGGCCATGGCGTACGCGTTCTGGTGAGGTTTGGGGTAGGACGTGGGCGACTGAGCCTCATAAGGAACACTGTTTACTAAAGAATGCATAGAGTTGAGGTACCCACCACCTCCGTTCCCAACACTAGGGGCCACCGGACTCCGAGGGGACTGTCCCCCCGGAGAGGGCATCATCCCCACGCCCTTCTGGTCCTTCTTGTACTTCATCCTGCGGTTCTGGAACCAGATTTTGATCTGTCTCTCAGTCAAGTTCAGCAAGTTGGCCATCTCCACTCTCCTGGGCCGGCACAGGTAGCGGTTAAAGTGGAACTCCTTCTCCAACTCCACCAGCTGAGCGCTCGTGTACGCGGTCCGGGCCCGTTTGGAGGCGGCTGATCCGGGCGGACTCTTGTCTCCAGGACAAGTCTCCACTGCAACAAGAAATATCATGTATTAGACTACATAACCACAAGGGAACACGGCCCTAGTATGCACTTAGGTTGTCTAATTATACAATATTAAAGCAACAGTATGTAACTTTTCATATAGAATAGATGTGTGTGATAGCCTATACCTAGCCTATCAGATTTTATTTAATGACAGATACAAGGTCAAAACTGACTATATCATTATCAAAATTAGTACTAATCCAGGACAAAAATCTAGAACTAGAACCAGATCCTAACAAGGTCAAAACCAGGTCTAAATTGGGTCTAAACCAGGACTTAATAAAGGACTAAAGCAGGTCTAAACCAGACAAAACACCTCTGTAGTGGTTATAAATGTGGAAAAGTTACCTAGTGTTGCTTGAAAGATTAAATATTCAATTTTCATGACAAGCTATAAATAAAACTATAAATCCAATTCATACTTTAATCGTCCAATCTGTAACAATCTGTACAAACTTTTTGTATCACCATTCACTACTGCACTTCCTCCTTTGTTTACATTTCATAACTTGATCTCAGTCGACCATTCACAGAAGAAAACAGACTGGATTCAAGCAAGATTTGAGTTCATATTGACTTTCACTTTAAGAGGATGGAGCATGGACAAGGTTTGATTGCACACGTTTGGGAGGAAATCCTGCATATTGTGCCTTTAAATTCCTCACCACACATGGGAAATTCCTTTTAAATGTGACCCAAGAACAATGTATAGACAAATCAAATGCACAGGTCTTTTTACTGTTAAACTGTACTGGACATTTATACAGTAGTTGTGAGCACTAAATGAGATTAGAAGATAACACACCAGACTTTATCAAAACAATACAATGTCATTTCCCCTTTTCGAATATAAACAGATTTTTAGATAAAAAGTAGGCTAAGCTGAAAATGTCTAAGTATTAGTCCAACTTTATGTCCAGTGTCCCTTTTTTATTCAGGGGCTTTTACTTTGAAAGAAACATCCTGGTAGTTTCATTGCGTTTTAAAATGAAGTTATGTGTACAAGTTTAGATCCATTTTCTACTTGATACATAAAGACACATATTACTTTAATAGAAGGAAACTAAAGAATAAGAACATTGTTTCCTTGTCCTCTTCTGGTTGAGAACATAGAATTCACGTCTTACTTAAAAAAAAGTTAACTCTTTCATCTGCACATATTTTGCACTTTTACTAAATATTGAAATAAGAACTGTTAATAACTTTTACTAACTGCTGTTTTTCTACACCATTGTACCAGAGCAGGCTATGGGAACATAACTTATATCACTAATTTGAAGCTATTAGTTTTGATCAGAGTTGGAACTACTCTAAAATAAATAAAGTAGAAGTCTAGACGAGCCAGAACCATTAACCTTTTGGCAGAATAAAGTCTGGAACTTATATTTAAATTTATTTTCACTTAAATCACTTCCACTGGTACAATCATAATTGTAAAGTTTGTTTTGACTCCCACAATATCATACTCTTATATCTCAAGTCAAGCTCTGTGAACAGCTATTTTGGTTAAGCTAAGGATTATTCAAACATTAAAAAACACACTGACCACTATGTGCTTGACTATCAAATGCAATCTCCACAGCAAAATGCCTATAGCACAGTAAAAAGTCAATTACTAATCAATGTATAGACTTAGCTCCTTTGTGCAACTGGGACAATAATAGTTCAATATGTGCTAGCCAACCTCAGCTAGAGCTTCAAAAACAATGACCTCTGTCCAGAAACACGAACTCCAGCATTCTCCATTCAAAGGTGAAAGTAGTGACCGACCTTCCCCTTACAGATAACGTCCCCTTTAAACCTCCAAATCTTGGCTGCAATAAGGTTGTTGCTTACTTACTCCTATGGAAACCAGCCAAGAACCAATCCATCTGACTACCTGTCGGCCCAGTGCTAAGGAATGCTGCATGACATAACCTGAGCCATTACGAAATGAAAGAGCGTTTTACACAGGGAATGGGAGGAGCCTGTGCTGATAGAGTAGTCATTATAGCACTATTTATGGATGAGAGGGCAGGTTAGTTCATGCCTCAAGATCCATTTGGGAGGCATAAAACACAAGTGTTATGGTGGAGTTATGTGCAATTGTGTCAAATGAAACAGTCAAGAAGACAGAGGGGATACAGTCTCTGTCATTTACATGTCTTTAACTGTTTTTTTATTGTTGCGGTGAGGGTCAATGTGCTTTGAAATGGCACAGCGTGGTTTAGTTAGATAGTCAATGTAAATACAAAAGCATGCAAGTTGTGTTTCTAATTGAAAAAAAGTGTGTGCAGTGGTGGTGGTAGAGTAGGATGATGGTTCAATCCTGAAATGATGTTTATGGGCAAGACACTTTAAACACCTTGCCTATATTATGTGAACGTTGTTGTGTGTTTGGCGGTAGTCTGCCCCAGGGCAGCTTATGCCAGTGTCTGACTGTTGATTGAATGAATTATTTGTCAAGTATAAAGGAATAAATGTGATGCACTGCTATAATTATTATTTGTAACGTATCAGTCCCATTCCTTTTCATAGAACAAAGTGAGTCTGAAACTCCTCCCACTGAAACCAAACTAAATAAATCTGACTAAACATTAATATCTATTTATCTTTATCTTTATGTTTATCTATCTATGTATTGTTTGTAGAGGTAGTTTAATCTGTGTTTATTTATTCTGCATTTTGGAAATCTGTGCTCTATCACAACAACAAAAATATGACTAACTTTGTCAAGACTTGCAGGTTCTAAAAGTATTGTGGAGCAGTACAAGTTACAGCCTACAGTTTGTTTCACTTTGAGTAAAACACAATCTCTCAAAACCAAGGATATAGACTCCATCACTGATTCTTAAGAGCAGTCATTTTGGCCCAAAGTTTTACTTTTGAATAACCTACTTTTGAATAACCCAAGAGCATAATAAACTAATCAGGAAGCTATCTATGTCCGTATATCAAAACACTAAATAAATCTGAAAGGATTATTACATTTGTACACCTTGAAATTCTGTGAAAAGTGTAATTTTTTTTTCCAAATCAAAGTCAATTTTAAGTTGGTCTCGTCTGTATTACTATTACCTGAAGAACTTAAGCTAAGCTTTATTTTTCAACATGCATTTCACAAATGTTGGTCCCAATACAAAGTAATAAAAATGCATTTTTGGGGGGCACAGTGCACCCCTTTTAACAATGGAAATAAATTGGAATCAAATGCTGTACCAGTAGGCCTTAATGCTTGATTGATCCAGCTCTTTACATAGGCATCTCCAATAATGAACTATTTATTAGCAGATTACAACCTCAAATGAGAGAATGGCCTCCGGATCAAAGCTCGGCTCAGTCTAATGACCCTAAAATGCAAATGCATGCCATATGCACCCGCCAGGGAGGCATATGTGCGTGAAAAGTCATCTACTAAATGAGCTTTCCCACTATACGTTTCTTAATTCGCTGATAAACCTAAGCAAAAGCACTTCAAATCTCATTAACGCTAGCCCCATCATCACCGCGCCCTCTGAGGCAGTATATGTCCAATTCAGCTCATTTACCGCCGGGCAGGTCATGGGAAGAGGCGCATCTCTGGAGTTTTAGGTTTGCTCTGTGCACATACACCAGTGAGTCGAATGGCAGGAGCAGGACAAAGCAGAACAACTGTAGCCTGATGTTTATTTGTTGTCTCAGTGGGGACATCATGTGATCAGCGGACATGCTGTTTGTATTGGAGCAGGTCAGGAGCAGGGCGCAGCCGTGGCAAATGGAGAATGTAAATACAGTAGTGGGCTCAACACTGGGGTACTATGGAGAGCTTTGTAAACATTCAAATGCTATTGTCTCATGCCTTGTATATCACCAAGCACCAACTGATGATCATTTCAATCTCTTTTTAACATACAAGAATCCTAAACAATATGAATAAAGCCTATATTTCAGAGACATACAACAAAGTTAACAAATAACCTTTAAACAAGCACTCAGGAACTACCAGTAACTACAGGTTAAAAACAC
>JAVQKG010036930.1:0-18589 GCA_036025885.1 Hypseleotris bucephala
GAGAATGAGACAAAAATACATTAAAATGAAAATTGCAGCGTTGATGGGGAAAAAAACATATTACTAGCCAAAATATTAGATACACTTGTTCTAATGTGCCTAAAAGTTAATATTTTTAATCAGACTATCCCATAACCACAACCCAGTGCTTTTGAAAGTGGTTTGGAGTGGTCAGAGTATTTACAGTGAATGGCTTGAAAAAGCAAATATCCAGTGAGCAGGAATTTTGTGTGCAAAAATAGGCTTATTTTTTGGCCAAATTCCAAATGGGAAATTGAGTGGAGAAGATAGCTCAAAAACCACTTGTTAAACGTTACAGTAGCAAAGGACCATGTTTATTAGGTACAAGGTGTTTCTAATAGTGGCCAGTTCATTTTCTTCCCAATTATTTTAGTAGAAACTCAACTCCCTCCACTTAGACAGAAGCACTATCTACCAAGTAAAAAAAATTGCAAACTTACCTAAAAGTTGGCATTTCAATAGTCCTGCCTTGGTCAGTCCCTCCGTTGTCATCCCTGCCACTGGTCCCATTGTCCTGCTTGTCTTGTCTGCTTGTGTTGAGGGTTTTCAGTTGTTGTTGATACAGTTGTGTGCTCTTGGGACCCAGGCACTGAGCCGTGTGACATCTTGGTGGTGTGTACTTATCCTGGTACTCTGTCATCATCAGGGGACGGGTATACGATCTCTGGCCTAAGTGTCTTCTAAATAAAAAAAGAATATCGAGTCTGTATTATGATTTATTGCATAGATAGGACACTATTAGGTATTATTATTATTATGGCTTCCAAGGTTTATTAATGTATCTAATCTAGGGACACTATCCAAACTGAAGTTGTACATTGTTTTGGACAGAATTGCTGGAAAAGTGCTTTGAGTGTAAAAAATTTAACTCTCTTAGCAACAAGATGAAACTAGGATTTAAAAAGACCAGAAATAAACCAGGTCAAAACCAGGATTAGCTGAAATTGAGGTTAGAATGATTTAGTCTCATCCTAAAAACTTTTTGGACACCAGCATTTCCAAAATTCTGTGTACCGTATGTCCCAATGTTAGGATAGCTAACCCAATAAAAGAAATTGGCATCCCATAAGATTTCTTTTGTAATAAGTATAATGTAGCCTATATGACATCTCTGGTAAGACTGTCCCAGGCATTGTAAAGTTACAAAGTGGTTTCAAGCAGCGTAGCAAAATACATAGGCTAATGAGAAATTTGAAAGTATACAATATGAACCAATTGCACATTTTACCCCGTGTACAAATTTCAAAGTGACAAAATTCCACTGTGGTAGTAGGGTATCACCAAAAATAGCTGTCCTTACCTCATGGTTGGTTGTTCGCTATGCTCTTCTTCCCTATACGCTGCTATCCGGTCTCTCTCAATATCAAGCGCGTCATTTAATCATATGTGCGTGCGTATTATCCTTGTATCCCTGTCTTTCCCTAGACTAGCCTATATCTTCCGCTACCGACACTGAATCGACTAAATAATTTACCGTAGGAACATGGGTCGTGTGTTGTGTGAACGGCACGCAGCGACGTAGATCTAAAAATAAACACTAATGGATTGCGCTCAAATGCGGGCCGTTGTCAAGGCGAGGACGCACAGACGCACGCTGGCCGGAATGGTGTTCTTTTTTGGGGCGCTTTAAGAGGATTTCGGCGACTTTTCCAAAATATTTTAAGAGACAAAATGTGTCAGTGCATGATACAGTAGCACTTAATGTGCTGGGTATATCTATGAAAGCTTTGCAACGTGATTTAAAAATGGCCTTCCCTCCATCTGTCACTTAACAACAAACAGGCTATTCGGTAAAGCTAAAAGCATAAACATGTGACAATCACACCACATTATAATATATAAATATATAATATATAAAGCCTACTTGTGTGGCCTTCAAATGGAATTAAGAGAAAAATCCACTTGACTTTATGGCACGCGTTAATTTGGGTTTATTCGGGACTTTTGTAATTCAGTTTTTTGCCTCTAGATGGAGCCAAAAGCATTACAATAAATCCTATAGCCTAGTGAGCCCCTACTGATTGCTCCAAAAATATGTCCCTTTTTAAAAAAAATAAAATTGACACTGACTGGCCACTTTATTAGGTAGTTATATTCAATAATGGATGCCTAATTAAGTAGGCTACTAATCTGCTGTTTACCTGCTTCTTTAGTTGAGTTATTTAAAGACAATAGACATTAATGTAAAAGTGGTTATCTGAGCTAATTGCCTCTTTTTTTTTTTTTTTTACCAAAACCAGACCTCTGGCATTAACAATGTATTTGCTCTGAAAACCTTATAGTTGTATGCAAAAATGTCACAGTAAGAATTTTTGCATGTTTACCTTTTATACATCAAATAATGAATCAATTGGCTTGATGTTCAAGTTGGTCTAGCTAATAAAGTGGCCAGAGACTTCACCTAATCCATTAAAGCAAACTTACTTAGAATAGCTTGTAAGGTAATGCACTCAATATTTAAAACCTAACAGACTTGCAAAATGCCCAAATTAACAGCACATAGTTGCTTATTAATTGCATTTCATACACTTTCAGGGCCAGATGGGATTCATGATAAATTGATGATTTGTCTTCATCACTTGTAGCTCTGCAGGATTCACTTTATATTGCACATCTTTTTGCTCTGAGCACTGCAATATTCTGTAGTCTTTTTATGCAGTATTATTAACATTAAGCTAGGACTTGTTTGGAATCTCCAAATTGTGTCAAGGACAAAACAATCAAAATGCAGGGACTTGTTCAAAAGTGAGACAGATGGTGAGGTCAGTGAACACCTCAGGCTCATGTCCCTTTTACTCTGCTGGACTTCGGACTAGTTCACATTCACTGTATGCACACAAAATAAGCTTCCTGTTTTGTTTTAGACTCTAATTTAATCCTGAATTACTCCAATTGTTTCCCTCCCAATTTGCTGTTATTTAGTTAGACATATTTTATTACTTGTTACATCTTTCTTTTAGGCTCATTTTCGTCAATGAACCTACATGTCATGCCTAGAAAGATATTTTTGAGGTGGTAGACAACTATAACAATTTTGGGAAGCACTGAGCAAACTTACACATCTTCTTAAAGCCACTTATAGCCAATAACAACTGCAAATAGTTGATTACAGTTGCCACTTTTTCTCTTCATTTATTCTATACCAAAATGTACAAAGTGGTCTACTTTTTAATGGCTTATAATCACTACCTTGTAATTTATAGCCTTCCTTAGCCCTGTAAGTCAATTGCCTCTAATTGAGCAGGAGTCCACATGTGCACTCTGGAGGCGTGTTGTGAAGGAATAGAAGCGGGGAGCAGCTCGCACTTGGAGCCTGTCTCTCTCTACGCACGCTTCTCTTCTGTAGCACGTCTGAGTTAGTTGCATCTCCTCTTTTTTCCAGTCTTGTCTACACGGCTGGGGTGCAACAAGTTACGCTCTCGCACCATCTCTGTACGTATTGAAGTGAACGTGAACGCCGCAGTCGCCTATCACTGGAGCGCGCTATTCTCATTGGTGACTCGGGCGCCAAATGCAGTTCGCTCCCAGCAAGAAGCAACAGCAGCAGCAGCACCAGCACCACTAGTTTTATTCACTAACTAAATGACAAGCCCAGGGGCGAGAGGAGAACTAGTGTCACCTGAAAACATGGAGAAAGAAGACCACAAAAGACGCCACTGTCACTCTGCAGCGCTCGGTCTAGCGTCTTCATTTTGCTCGTTGGCTTCCGTCGCCTTTTGCGTGTTTTTAAGCTTCAACGCGGCGGATATTAGGAACCGTGTGGTTGATTTGGAAAGCGGGAAAGGACAGCACACGTTTGGGCATTCAGTGAATGATTTAAACTCGTTAGTTAAGCAAAGAGTGGATGAACTACTATCTCAGGTGAGCATGTCATTTTTTTGTATTTTGACACCTAGTTAATGTTTCCCAAACATTATAATTTTGTCTGTTAGCTAACTCAAATTTAAGTGTCCAAAACTGTTTGCTAATCCAAGCCACGTGCGAGTGAATGAATGAAATCTCGTTGTTTTTGAACATTTTGCAGCGCTCCTACGAGAATTACGTCAAGATACGCACCGCCAGGCAAACATCACCTGCCGAATGCAACTGCCCACCAGGTAAATTTGACCCATCACTTTCCCCCGTATGCATGCATTTTAAAGGGACCAGTATGTGCGGCTTGGCAATGGATGACATGTTTTGAAATGAATGGAGTTAGATTTCATTGAAGCCCATTTGCACTATGAGGGATGCAGACAGCTGACACTTTACAGAAAGAAAGGCATTTAACATCATACGGCTATACATAGATGCGTTGAAAGCTTGTTTGACCATGCACTGATGTTCTTGCCCCCACTGATGCTCACTTGCCCCGTTTGGAGAAAAAAAGATTTACCTGAAATTGCCGTGAATGGCCAGTAGATGGAAATATTTTCACCTGTAGGGCTTTGTGAAGATTTGGGATGAAAAAGGTGCAGCAGAGTATATTTCTTTTGAGGCAGTTTTGTGTGATTTGATGATAGTGGCTTGAAAATATGAAGTCAGTACGGCCAAAATTGACATGTTCATAAATTGACAAAATATTTTATGCAATAGTTTATTTTACATAAAGAATAGAGTATGGCATCAGATAAAATGTGACAATAGATTTACTTTGAACCTTTTGTGCTATAATTGACATCAGAAACACAAAAAATGACATATCACAAGCGACTGTACTCATTGTACCAGTCCCAATCCTGGATAAATAAAGATGGTGAGATTCTCTTTGGGAGTGATGAAGATGGAAAAAGTGGATGAACAGAGGAGGAATAGTGAATAGAGGGATGCTGAGGTTAGAGCTACCAGACAGGAAGCCTAGAGGAAGACCATAGAGAAGATTTGTGGATATAGTGATGAAAGAGGAGATGCATTTGGTGTGAGAGAAGAGGATGCTTTGTTGTGGCCATTTTTATTTGGACCACATAGTGCCTATTCATGATGTGTGTAAATTGCAACAGCTGTATTTTCCATTGATTTTGTATATTTTATCATAGTTTATTATGTTATTACATATTAACTTTAATGCTATAGCAATAAGAGTCAAAAATTACCCAATCTCTTGGTAGCTTGAAGTACTATTCCAAATTTGACCACATTCTCACCCTGTAGTGTTTTGCATTCTAGTAGGAAAAATACCCATAATCTCCAACCTCATCCAATTTGGCTCCTATTTTGCAAGCATCACACACGTTCTCTCTCATAATTGACATTAGTCCAGCATAATGTATTACCAGCACCCCAGAAACAACTTTGAAATTCAGCAGCATGTCCAAGTGCTCTTTGTAACTAGGTCACATGTGAACCTTGCCTGTTTAGAAATCTGTCTAGGGGACCTCTTGCGTTGAGTTCATACCTGCTGTAGGAAGCTGACATGTTTTCACAACTTCTCAAAGTGGGCTGGAAATGGATCTCCGTTAGCCTGTATGGTAATGGGATATAGTAAGTGTGAACATTGTGTCGCTGACCTGTTGGAGAAATCGAACAGTGGTGACAGAGAACAGAGCGCGGCTGTGGTTGTTGGACGTTCCCATGGAGCGTCCAGGAGGGTGGTTAGCATTTGTGAAGCAGGACTAGCTTAGACTTCAGAAACACAAGACAGAGTGGCTGCTTTATTGTGCTTTATGACTTTTGAACTGTTCAGTTGAAATAGTTAATTGCATTGGATTTATATTGAGGAGGGCGATATGATGAAAAATGATCTGCGAATCTGGGAAGATTGTTCAATCGTGATACACTGTAACAATTCCAGTGTTCATATTAATAAAAGAAAGGAAAATTAATAGCACTAAGTATTATGATGAACACTGAATTGGATGTACATCAATTTTGTAGTTTATGTAAATGGTACAGTATCTTTTTAGCCACAGTTGATCTGAGGCAGACTGACATAAAAAGGTAGTGATACTGCATTTAGAACCACTATATTCACACTAGTGCATTAACACATGTAGCAAAGTGGATGAAGTGTCTTGCCCAAGGACACAACATTAATGAACCAGGAGGGAATCAGTGTACCTGCTCTACACCCTAAGCCACATCAGCCCTTGGCCTGCAAGGCAGCCACACCTAAGGCATTTCAGACAGACACTACATTCACACCAGCACATTCATACACAAGTGTCTTGCCCATGAAAACTATGGCAGCATAAAACAGAAGGGGATTGAACCACCAGCTTTTTAGCTAATGTACAACCTGTTCTACCTCCTGAGCCACTGCTGCTCCAAGCTTTATTGTGCTTTCTGAACTTTTTTGAACTTTTTTAGGTGAAAGTTGAACATCTAAATTGCTTGCTACTATATTATACACTATTATAGCCAGAGTTATTAGTGTAAATAGTTTTAAATGATCCAGATTCAAGCGTTTTCACAAGTGGTTTATCAATAGTAAGTGACTCATCTGCTGAGTGGGAATTCCTGCAGTAATGAGCCTAAGTCCTGGAAGTATTAACTATAATGAGATCGCGCTCTGTTCTCAGGCCCAATCATATGTCTGCCTTTTATTTTCTCCCACCGCACTTCTGTTACGGCCCAAAATAAAACAAAGACAACATTTCAGCTTAAATGAGGCGCAGAGATGCTAAAACCAGGGCTGGCAACAAGTCGGCTTCACAGATTTGATTAGAGGGTTTTTTCTGTGTGTATTTTGCATGAAAGGTAGTCTGTAGTACAGTACTGTGCAAAAGTGTTCAAGGGAAATGTTTAAAATTGCAGTAAAATAGCAATGCTTTCAAAATTACAGCATCAGGTTTTTTTACCCATTGCATTGGCTTCAAGTTAGTATCTTTGCCTGGTTTAGCTCCACAAACCTGATTTCCACATCACTGGGTCAGTCTGGGATTAGCATGAAGAGACAGAAAGATGTGAGCAGCCTATAACCACTGATGAAATGATGAAAAGAACCTAGCTATTCTTTAAAAAATGTATGCAAGTGGACATTTGAGGGCAAAGCATGGTCATGAGACAGGCGATGTTTTTTCTGAGCATTTAACTTTGCATTTAGTTTTTTTTACCTTACAGCATGTCAAATCTGCCTAAAAATGCTTTAACTTTCACAGTGTCTTCTGGCAGCCTGTAGCACTGATGTTTTTTCTCCAGAAAGTCTCGGTAATGTGCTTTTCCCAGTCCTGACTTTATTGCTGTCATAGAAGATGGAGTGGACTCACAGACAGTGCAATGGTCTGTGTAGCTTTGGGATGTTTAATAGCTCACTTCGATATCAAATTCTTCTTTATTGATTTGAATGTGTTACAGACTATATTAAAATGAAGAAGTTTAGTCATAATATTTGGCATGAGGATAAATAATTTCTGATATGCACAAAGCAGTTGTACAGATGACATGTATTTGGCCGAACATTGTTTACAATGTTAGCAAGCTGTTGATGGATTGGTTCAAGCTACTTGACTATGGTTGACTGTGTTTTTGTCGTTATTGGTTAACATTAGATAGATTTGATTTGTATAGTGGTTTTAGTGTCTTGCCCAGGGACACAACGTCAGTATGCGTTTGGGCGGGGATTTGAACCGTCCCTCAGGTTGCAGGACAAAAAACAAGCTTTCCCACTGCACCACTGCCACCCTCTACATGCTCATTTTGACTTATCTGAAAGGAAATCTGAATTGGAGATTGATTCAAAATATGAAATTTGACACCTTACTCCTGTATTTAACACAGTGAGATGATGCCATAATAAAGCTGTCAGAACCACTGTATAAAAATGTCATTTCACTCTTGCATGCCTATTCCTTTATCCCTGGCTTGCAGTCTATTTTCCCATTTTTTGAGTTCCTTCCGTGAGTTCTCCTGGGATCTGCATTCCATAGAGAGCCTGTTGTTTTTAATGGAACCATAATAAAATGTGCAGTCAGCAGCAACCACTGTTTACTCACTCATACGCCTCAAAAACGACCCCTCCTCCCTCACCCCGTCCCAGCATTTCTTCAAGTAAACACTTCAAAAAGCCCAGTGCCAAGAACTCCCGAGAAAACGGCAACATTCAACTTAGCTTTTTCTTCCCACCGCTAAACACCCAAGAAGCAGGTTGTTAGAAGGCTAGTATTTTTAAATGTTGAAATAAAACTGCAAAATGTTATGAAGTGCTGTGCAGATGTTTGGGGCAAGTCAAGTAAAGTTGCAATAATTTCAAAAGGATTCAAACTGAGCTATAAATTGTTTATTTTTGGTGGTTCAGGATCCAGAATTTGCACAGTAGTTTGTCTTCACCTGGTTTACCTCTATGATCTTGAGATTAGCATGAGCCAGAAAGATGTGAGCAGCCTACAAGCACCGATAAAATGGTAAGAAGAATCTACCTGTCCTTCTAAAATGTATACACATGAACTTTTGAAATCACAGTGTGGTCATGTGACTGGATTTAGATGGTATTGAAATTCTCACTTTGCATTTTGTAAACTTGATAAACTTAACATATGGAAGCTATTTACCTAACGATATGTCTTGAAACCTGCCTAAAACATTTGCACAGTATCTTTGTCATTCTTGCCCTAATTGCTCCTTTTCAACTTCTTGTGGCCACTTCAGGTTACATACAAACTTCCCTCTTTCCGGCTTACAAAGTGTCTAGTCCCAATGGCCCGATAGACTTACACTTCTGCCAATCTCCTCCGATATCCTCAACTTACTGTGAGCAAGCTGTAATTAATCAATGACAGCTTTTGAAATAAGTCCCATTTTGTGTTTCGGTCGCCGGGAGGTGCCTTAATGGCTATATGTAATTATGGGGTGCTAGGTAAAGCTAAGCAGACTTCCAGGTAGCCACAGGATCCAGCTGGTTTGAGTTAGGTTAGTCGGAATAGGCTGTAAGTGGAGCAAGAGGAGGATGGAGGCTGGGTAAGTGTAGGAATGACTGGAAGAAGGATGTTTTCTAGTGTTGGAAGCAGGGGAGTTGATAGGTGTTTTGTTGTGTTTTCTGTCCACTTAAAATGTCACCAAGCAAGTAAGTCATTGCAGAACTTGGGTCTAAATCAGGTCTAAATCAAGGCTAAATCAAGGCTAATTCAGGTCAGAATCAAGGTTAAAATGGTATCGTCTAAATGTAAAGCTGAGTTAAAACAGACCTAAACTTGATCTATACTAGGTCTAAACCAGTTACAGAATAGACTGGGACTTAACCAGGTCTGAACCAGGGCTATATCATATATGAAGTAGGTCTAAATGGGGATCAAACAAGCTCTAAAACTAGGACTAAACTAGAGGTGAAGCTATAAATTCAGAATTGAACCAGGATGATACAAGGTGCTAAACGGTGACTAAACCAAGACAAGACAAAACCAATACTAAACCAGGTCTGAACTAGGACTAGACCAATTTTAAACTAGGTATAAACCAAGACTAAACCAGAGATCATTATAAAGCTAATGCAGTACTAGACCACCCCTATGTTCTTAGTTTTTACACTAAGAACATAAAATATTTAGACTAAAACATGTCTGAACTAGGACTATACCAATTATAAACTAGGTCTAAACCAGGACTAAACCAGGTCTGAACAGTATTAGACCACCCCTGTGTCCTTAGTCCTAGTGACGACATTGTCTGGATATGAAGTTCATTTAAATGGGATTGTATAGGATTTGTTTCTGTATATTACACCACAGTTAATGGCTGCTGGGAGTCCCCTCTTCAGAGAATTACTATAGCTGCGAATGATGCAGACAGCAGGTACAATGGCCACAGAAAGGGCCACCTAAAAAGTTCAAAGACGTCAATAAAATAGGTTTTAAGTCACTGACAGTGTCTGGACTACATCTCATTTTGAATTAAGGCCATAATATTGCAACTAAAATGGTATTATTAGATATTATACATTTATGTGGGTGATGTGGCTTGTTTTATAATCTAGTGTTACCATGGCATAGGTTCTTATAATGGTTGGAGAATGGGTAATAAAGAATGGTTAAATCAAATTTAAAGTGACTTTATGGATTCTATGGTAAATTTGATATGAATTGTTTTTTCTTTCTATTGTCTACTTTTATCTGCTTTTCCAAATTTGGAGCATGACAACTGTATTCGGTTACTTGAGTTAGGTGTGGGCCATATGAGAAAAAAATTATGATTTTATTAGCCCAAGATCACGGTTTTGATTTTATCACAAACAATTTTAGCTGATTTTAGTTTCATATCACAAACTGACCTTTCAGTACCATAACTTACACTCCTAATTTGAGTTTTATCATTGTAGGGTGTATGGTTTCAGATTAGTTAGGAGGTTGTGGGTTCACATGTGTCCGACATGTGATCTCTCTCAGTGGAGTCTGCATGTCCTCCTCTGTATACTTTTGGTTCTTTGGCACTTTCCAAAGACATGCATGTGACTTGAAATTGGAATGAATGTGAGAGTGAATGGTTGTCTCTTTGTCAGCCCTGCATCCATTTCCCCCTCGCCTAAGGCCCATAGTTTCTTGGATAGCCCTTCAGTCACCTGCAACCCCTAACAGGCGGAAGAAGATGAATGAATAATACTAATGTCCAATATGCTAAACTTAATAAGTCACCAATGTCAGGATGGTTTACGAGGATTGGTGGCTACAAGTGGAACATTTGCTCTAATTCTGAATTCTCACACTGAGTTTTTCTAAAGGCCAGGAGGCTGGAAATAGCGCAGATGGTGTCTTTTATGCCTTTGACACAGCACTTTTTATGAAGGGAGATGATGAGCCATGCCAAGCCATCTGAAAGCACCGCTAATGTAGGACTAGCCTCAGAAAAGAGCGGCAAATGTACTGCAAAAAAGGGATATCTAGATTAGGTGAAATCAAATGACTTGAATTTATTGTGCCACCTTGAACAATTGTGACGCTCTAGACTAGCCATTCCCAAAGTCAACAGTGCCATACCCCCCTTCAATATCCAAAATTGTCCATACCCGCCAAATCTGAAATCAAAATGTAGTAATATATTTAATCAAAATTTCTGTTGAAAACATTGGAAATAAATAGTTGCTATAAATAACGTGAAGTGAAATCTGATTGAATATGATATAATTGTCTACATTTTTGTTCATTTAAAGCAAAATTTTGTTTTAAAGACTTGATGTTTAGGGGCTCCCCCAATGCACTGCACTATCAATAAAAGATAAAAAAAAAAAAAATCTTTAAAAAAATATATATATATTGTTTGAACTAAGACAAATTATAATTATAGCAGTTAGAAACACACAACTCAAATACATTAGCCTTAATTTCAAGTCATTTAACTGATCTATTATATACTGTATATTCTATAGATCTGACATTTTTGCAGTGCATCTCTCCCCTTTCCTGTGCATTGACCCGAGGGGACTCTGTGAATGGGCAGCAGCATTACTATTACATGAGGCCTGTCACGGCGGCTTTATGTCCGTAATGTATGATTGAAGGACTCCAGGCTGAAACGTGAGGGGCAGGAGGATTATGGGCTCACGTGATATTAGGAAAACATGCAATAGATTTTAATTACAGGGCTGTATATTAGATTATGGGTTTGTGCTCAAGATGCACCAATATGAAAGTCGTAAATCAATTCCAATACTAAAATTTTGTGAATATCTTTTTTTATGCTGTTTTCTGTGGATTTATATAGAAAAGGAAACTAAGAAACCAACCACTGTATATATCATAACTGCTTTAAATGTATTTTTGAGTCCAATAAATTTAGAGTTTTATATGTCTGTTCCTAAACCTAAATTTTATAAGTTGTCCTTTTTGCACTACAGGTTTACATTAGCAATCTGGATAGTCAGATACCAATTTTGAGTTTACACATTGAAGTTTTGACTGGAACTGTGGTAGTAGTAGTAGTTTAGTCCTGGTTTAGGTCTCTTTCAGTGCGGATTTAGACCTGGTTTAGTACTGTCTGATGCCTGCTTTCAACTCTGATGACTATATTCAATATCACCATGATAATTGGTGAACTTTTAAAATGTGTTTGATACACTCAATTTAATTTTAATTTGTGAAATGTATGAAGAAAAATAGGACTCTGGACTCACTGGACCCAAACACTGCAGTTAATCGTGCAGCCTAGATAGGATAGAATAAATATAAAATGATTTTGTTGAATAGTTTCCTCTCGTGTCCTTGGACAGTGGCTGGCAGTGATACTTGTCATTTTTACAAGAGACTATTTTGGACGCTTCTTTTTCAATTTGGACAAAGATACAGAAAGCTCTTTGACCACAAGATTTTATGTTTCCCAATGAATTGTCAATGCATTAAATTGGGCATTATACATCAAACTCTGTTAAAAGAAGCAAAATAATTATATGGTTGTCTGCTCTTAAATCTTATGTTGCGGTAAAAAGTAATTTGTAATGGTATGTCATTCATATTCTAATGGTTGGGCTGTGTACAAAACTGAAAACAGCTGTGAGATTCATAGACTTTACAATGGTCCAGTGATAACCTTCAAAACTGCACTGTTGTATAAATTGGTCAATTGACTGCAGTTTCGATACACTGTCTTTCCAACTGTGTTCCAATACCCGGGGACAGATTTTGTATTCCTGTGCTCACTTTAAATCAACTTATACTAAAAACTTTGAAAACCCATATAATTGCCATAACATTACCCTGTTACCCCCAGCCGAGCAGAAAATGACTGCTGTTTCTCCCCCTTACAGCTCCCTATAGTCGGCCTCCTCTGTGCGTGTGGTGGATACTTCACAATAGATCCTTCACAAACCCTATGGGCAACCTTTGACATTTGACTCTAGTCTCAAAGTTGTGGTCTGGCTGGCTCTGAAGTCTTCTTTGTGACGAATGATGCCTACCTCCCATCACTAGACCACATACTCATCCCTGATCCAATGGTTTTAAAATAGATGTAAATAGACAAGAAGAAGCTGGTCTCAACAACAGCTGCTGCACTGTTCAATGCACAGACCATGACATCAGGAAGAAAACATGTAAAGGCCACTTATATGTAGTATGCATTTCTAGTATGAGATTTGGTCACTATCCACTTTATTAGATAGACCCCATACCCAATTTTGTGTAGCCAAGTTAGGGCTCGGCGATATGGTAACAGATTTTGTGAAGCCAAGATCACAATTTCAATTCTAGTCTTTGTATTCTTTCTTCTTACACACATGAAAAGCTTTTTAACTACAAATTCAATGTACATCCAACCCAAAGACCATCATAATAAGTCATACTATTTCTTTTTCTTTTTTTATTGTTACAGTAAAAATGGCAGTGAAGAGCAGAGCATAAATTAATGCACTGTAGCCAGAGGCGTAACGTAGTGACGACGGGCCCCGGTGCAGGCTTTGATGACAGCCCCTATTAAATACTTTGTAATGACGTTTTGGCTGAATGAAATGTTGTAAAACTAGCTTTCTCGCTAACAGATGCCTAAACGAGCACATACCTGGTAAAAGACGAGTCAGTGTGTCCTGTAGCTGCTCTTGAACCACTGCTGTTGATAATAATCATAAATGAGTCTGATTTTGGTCATTTAGCTCCTGTCACTGGTCGCTCTTGTTCCATTTTTTCTTATCGTTTTTTTTCTGCCACTTTTACGTTTGGAAGGCATGCAACATGGCGCTTGATCAAAACATTGAATTTGATTGGACAATGTAATATTACCCAGCAGCCCTTGCTGCTGATGTGTAAATGATTAGCACCATGACAGAGAACAGTATGTCAGATATCTAGGTCCTGATGAAATTCATGTTGTGCTGGTTAAAGATAAATATTGTGAGAATGTGTTAAATCAGTAGAAGGCTCTATAAAATTGAACGAGATGGGCCCTCTTCAGTCACGGGCCCTGGTGTGGCTGCACCGGTTGCACCGCCGGACGTTACGCCACTGCCAGTGTTTATAATAATAAAAAAGTATACAAATTATTTAAAGGGTTATCATTGGTTTGGGTGTGCAATGAATTTGTAGTTAAAATAAATAAATTTGTAGCAGAAATGTTTTGTATAAGGCAGAAAATTCTATCTAATCTAAAATCATGATACAATTTAAATCCAGATTTTTACTTAATAAAAATCATTGTTTTATATTTTTACCATATCACCAACCCCCAAATCTAAGTGTACAAATGCGCTATGTCAAACCACTTATTTAGACTTGTCCAATGTTAAAAATTACACATAGTACTTGCAGGTGTTCTGATTGATGTGCTTGCTGGTTAGGGACTCTAGGGGGTGGTGCCAGCTGCAGTTGTCACCAGCGGGGACTCGGGGAGGGATAGATGTGCTGTCATGTCAGGTCATAGTCATTGTTATTTTCATGAGAGGGGGGTGGTGTAGTCCAGGTCAGGGCCTGTTCTGTGACTCCTACATCTGCAGCCAAGTACGACACAAGACTGGAACAGATTCATTACTATAACGGTGTCCAAACCGATGGACACATTTCAATCAAAATCAATCAAAATTTTATACCAAGGAGGGCCACTCAATGATATTTTGCTTCACCAAAACTCACCTTTGGTTGAATCTGTTTTGTGGCCATATTGTGTATGTCCAGCAGTTTTTGTAAAGCGTTTTTGAGTGTCCTAAAAAGCGCTATACAAGTTTGATGTATTTTTTATTATTTATTTATTATGTCAGTTATTAGTTATTAGTGTCCCTTCATATTGTAACCACATAGAAAAGTGGTAATACACGACATTTTTCATTATATATTGAAATCTTTATTTTAGTTGGATTATGTAGATTCACATGCAGTAAAAAAGACAATTTTGGCCAATTGAAAGGTAAGCCTGAGTGCCACAAAAATTGCTCTTTGGACCTCATTTGACCCCAGGCCATAGTTTGAACACCGCTACCACTATATAGCCTATATATAAAATCACACTAGAACTAGGCCCCACTGTTTGTGTATACACACAGCATGTGAAAATCCCTGTCCCAGTACCTTAAGGAGAATGACAGAGGATCACAGTCAATAAAAAGTAGACCAGGTCACCCTGACATGGCCGAATATTAGTTTGGCTTGAAAGACTGTATGCAAACTTTCTGGCTTGTGATAGTTAACTTGTTGGGTGAGGGTTGGGAACTATTGGGAACTGACATGAATACTTGTTATCGGCAATATCGGTAAACTGTATATGCTGTTTCTACTGAAGAAAGTCAACATTATAGTTTTTTCCATTGACTAAATGCAAAAAGTACTTGTTTCAGCTTTAACATACACATTTTATAGTGGGATATTTTAAATCAAATAAATTGGAGTTGGAAACACAATTCATATTTTGACTAATCTACTTAATTAAATAGATTTTGCTTGTGAATGATAGCTGCACAATTTTTAGGTTGAGCAACACTTTTTCCAGTGTAGTGTCAAGTATATGGATTTTACGTCTATTTTAAATACATAAATCTGTTTTCTTTATATTATTGTCAAACTAAAGTCACTCAAAACCATATTGTCAAAATCAAGTTTTATAATCCCATCTAGAACATGCCGTTGGTCTCAGCGGTGTCATGCCTCACGTCTCTGATTGAAACAGTATCCGTGCGTCTGGAGAGGCAGGGAGCACACTGTTTTAGGGACAGCGTGCTACCACCACCACTGCCCTGCTCTTAAACATGTGGTCTGCCCGCTGGATCACTGGGCTGGGCTAAGGTCCCGGGACTCTGAGAGGCGATTGGAGGTTTCAGACCGGGCCTCATAGCCTCCCCCTTCTGACACACTTTCAGAGCTGCAGCACCGGCATGACTTTCACTGTGCTTCAAGGGCGGGAGGTACACCTTGAAGCAAAACAAACAAACATGGAGGCTGTGGGAGTGCAAGTGTACCGACCGTGCCTGTTTGACTGTCTGTGAGTATTCTATCAGACTTTAAGACTTAGATTCTGTGTGGTTTTAAGAAGGATAGTTTCTCATATGTCTCAGATTACTGTTTGTGGACAAGCTAAAAGTGATATCCTTGTGCTGTATATGAAGCAATACAGCTGCATAAACTGGACATAAATTGTTATCACAGCTGCTACAATGGGCAAAAACAGATATTATAGTTTTTCCAATCTGCATTTGCTATTGTCTCAGTTTGCTTATTAGTCCAACTTGAAATATGTGCATTCAACTACTGTAAGGAATTTTGCATTGATACAGTTTAAGACATCTCAAATACAGTCTAGAATGTATGATAGAAGTATTTTTTGCATTCATATTTTGCAGTAAGCCAATAAGAAAAATATGGCATCTTGAAATGTGAAATTCATGTGAGCTGAATGCACATCAATTAGTTGGACTGATCAACTTAAGTAAATTGAGACAATGATTTTTTTGTGTGTGAATGATTATTGCACAATTGGTAAGTAGAGCACTGTTTTACTTTTCTCAGTACCAGTGTTATTTTGGATGCTTCAACATGACACAGCATTTCCACTGCAACATCAATTTGCATACTTTGAATATAACAAATGCTTTTTATTTTAATTTGTTCTTTAAAATCTTCTAATAATGTCAGGTAGGGGTGTAACGAGACACAAATTCCACGAGACGAGATATTGGGTCCACGAGATTGAGACGAGACAAGATTGTATAAATGATAAAACCACTTAAAACTGATGTACCATTAATGTTTAGTTTGGTCTCTTTCTCTCTGACTCCGTGCGCAGGAGTGACTCGTGAACATGCAGTGGCTCTAGCGCTCAGCCCCTGTGTCTGTCAGCGGCAGCATAAGGGGAACACGTGGAGCGCAAATGGAAAGTGAAAGGAAAGTCCGCTGCGCTAGGCAGCGGGATTAGACGCGCCAAAGAGAAATAAACAACGCATTTATTTTATTAAGCACGAGACGAGATTTCTCGTGACCCTTGACGAGAGAGAGAAATCTCGTCACTTTTAATCTCGTTACACCCCTAATGTCAGGTCTTTAAATTTATTACAATTCTAAAGATGTTTCGGACCTTTTTATATTGCGTTGTTAACTTTGGCTACACATATGATTTCACTATAATACATTACTGGCTTACCTTGATGCACAAAATGTATTTTAGTTGTTGTTGTTTTTTTGTATGAGCTGCTATCTCAGTCATTTGGCCTGTCACAATAATTACTATATTGACTTATCGTTTAATATCTAAAAATTATTATTTTTTGTTACAGTAAATCTACTTATTGTTTGGAAACTTCATTGTAGTGATTTTGCCAAATTTAATATTATACACCTCTGTCAGTGTGTCAGCTGTGGCTACACAAGTAGCATACCACCATCAGGTGTGACTGTGGAGTGAATGAGTAATGCAATTAATGCATTTAAAGTGTCTTTAGGTATCTTGAAAAGTGCTATATACGTTGTAGACATTATTATTATTGTTGATTTAAAGATTTATTTATGAGAAAAATAATTTACTTAATATGTTTTCATAGTTTGTATATCACTCTCTCTCTCTTTATTTTCGATAGATTAGAGAATTAGACATCATTAGAACTTCACTAATTTACTGTCTACTCAATAATACCGAATTTAAAATATTTCTTGAGGCAATACATAGTCCTTCAAATGTGTTACTGTGACAGGCCTATCAGTCATTCATTAAAGTAGGAAAAGTAGTAAAATGTTGAACTGCTGGTAGCGCAGAGTAAGCAGTGGGATCATGAGTTGAGTGGGTGGGACTCCTCAGCACTATACGGCCATTGTTTTTCTTCCCATTTTGAGATACACACAAACAGAAGAGGTGTGCGCTCACAGAAAGTTAAAAAGAACAAAGAGCTTTTTATGTTTTATTGGCCTCTTGAGTCAAATGCCATTCAATAATCCAAAGAAACATGACTCTCTCGGTATTGTACACAATGTCTACAAATGTTGTGCTGACTTCTCTGTTGATTCATTCATTCATGTGTTAATCCAAGCATAATTCACTAACATGGTAAAATGCTAAAGCAGACATGCATTGTTTTTGTTTTGTTTATTGTAACAGCATTAGAACTTGGGATCTTAAATAATATTGAAGTATCATTACTAAAGATTTTTTATTGTTACTTTGAATAGAGACTGCATATACTTTATGGAGATTTAAATAGGATAATGCTAACAGTGTAAATTCAAGTAGGGCTGAAAAACATTGGTTTAATGGTGAGTTGGCTAAGCAATAATTGAAATAAACGTCAACTAATTAAGAAAAGTAATAATTGCTAATTGGATACAGACTTTAAATATTTTGCCAAGAGTAATGTTTTACAATCCACACAGAGCAGCACTTAGGCCAAAATGTACAGAAAATATATACATTTTGGCAAAATGTATATATTTTCTGTACATTGACAAAATGATTTTGCATTTAAAATAGTAAAACGTCTTTGTCTGTAAATATGGTCTATCCAGAAGTCCTGAGGTGGCATCTAGCTTTACCTGGTTCAAATTCTGTAAAAAATTCTAATTTATGCAGCTTTCGCTATACTATTATTAATTGAATAATTGTTGACAAATTAATCATTAATTAATAAACATTAGTTAAGCCCTGATTTCAAGTCTTTTCAAAGTGCATCGATGGCATACGATTTATTGTATTTCACTTAATACAAAGCCAAAAATCCATATATTTGAAATAGTCAAAGTACACATTGACTTTGAAAGTACATTTTGACAAA
>JAVQKG010036940.1:0-10092 GCA_036025885.1 Hypseleotris bucephala
CAGAAAGAAAATATGGGGTGGTAAGAAGCACATGTATAAGGCATTTTAAATTAAAACTATGAGATTACAATCCAGTCCAGTTTTTAGGCTACCTTTTTTTCTTCATAGCTATCTTTCTGGCATGTTGACACAAAATTGTTTTGGTCACACCACACTCCCTGTCCCTTTATAGTCTAAAAAAACTGTGCCCAGCCTATGTTCTATTTAGACTTTTCCTTCTTAAAACCCTTGTTGTAAACACATTTGTCTGTGTGGCTGGTTACAATAAGAGGTTTTGAGAGCTCTTTGTGCCACTATTTGTGCTCTGCCTACTCTGTTATTTAAGGTTAGCAATTGCATTTGATGTAAAGAAAGACACTGCTGTGATCAGTGGCCATCATTACCATTCTTTCTCGACATTATGTGGGGAATACTTGTCTATATAATTCTCACATATGGCCCGGTGCCTTTTACACCACAGGATTGAATTGCACAGCCTTCCATGAAAATGTAATCTCCCATCCGCAGCATCAGTGGCTGTTTGGTGGAATGTTTTTGAGTATAATCTTATATCAGTTTGTGTGATAGACCTTGAGAGCCCGGTACTGTTACAAGCATGTTTTAAAGGCAGTAAAATCACTCCAGTATGCAGCTTATGTCCCACCTCACCTTTCCTTCTTTTTCCACTATGCTTGCCGTGGCAGTGCAGGTGAAATACTAGCCCCCTGAAAGCCATTTGGCACCTAATTGAGCAATCCTATTACTTTTCTCTCCCTTTAGACAGCTACTTTCATTGCTTTGAAGCGATGCTTGGAAGCGGCTGTAAATGATTGTTACAGCGGCGGTGAGTATATGTGTGTTTAAGTAAGTTTGTTGTTACAGCACACACCTGAGCTAACAGCAATATCACATATCGACTGGGTTCAGAAGTGGACCACATTCACCAGATGTTCTAAGACTATTTAATCCATTTACATTCAGAGCTTGGTCAATCCTTACAGGAGGCTTGATTTAATTTTACTTTTTTTTACTTTAATTACTTTAATATACTTAACCAACAAATAAGAGCAATCTTGCACATCTTCTAATTTCAAGGAAGTTGTTTACATGCAGCAATAGTCCAATAATCATAGGGAAGTACCACTGGAATAAAGCAATAATGTTAATTTTTCTACCTCTCTGTAAATGTACTGATAGTGTGCTCAGAGTGCTTCATGCTTGACCACTTCCATATTTAGTCTTAACTGCAGATACTACAAATAGAAGCAGACAGCCAACCAGTTTCTGCTCATGCTTTCCATCCACAATGTCAAGAAAAGTTTTGAACATACAACATTAGGCTAATTAAATGCAAATTTCCAGCAAGCTCGTCCATTTCCTGAGGCTATGTCTGTACAGTCCTCGGAAACGTTTCCACATGATCCTGTTTCATCCTGGCCCAGATTCCATTTAGACTTAGTTAAATAATAATATGGTTTTATTCTACACCTAGCTCTGTATGAATGAATTATGCACCAGAATTGAATTGAAGCTTTTGAATGTTCAATTATGCAAATTTCTTCATTTGGTTTGTGCTTTTGTGTAATGAAACCTTCCCTTTTTATCCATGTCCAAACAGGAGACACAGGGTAAGTGCAATTTTTTTCAAGGCTAAACACAACATGTGATCAGAATAACAATATTTATTCATAGACATATATTTTTAGCAGCGTGATATAAAGAGGTGATAAATGTAGGTGAGCCATCTTGTCCTTATGAAAGATCATGCATTGTTTTTCCTTTAAGAACCACTATAAAATTTAGGATTTAAAAAACACTTGACAGCTTAAATTAATTGGAACAATGACAAAATATTATGTGAAACATCCTGTCTCATTGACACCTTGTTAATGTATTTCAAAACCAGCCTATAACAAGAGGAACCTAATATTTTTAGAAGTATGTTGTATTTCATACAACACATGTCAAGTGACAGGTAGGTCAAAACCTCAAGATTATCTTTATTATTATTATCATTATAACAATAACAAATATCAAATTTCAGTATGCATAATAAGCATTCCCATGATTCATAATAGAATATGCTCTGATGATTGAACACCTGCTAATACCTTTGTAGAATTTAATCTTGATTGTTTATCCTGTGTGCTTTCAAATGCACCACTACTCCTACTTAATTTAAAGTGTATGCAAGAAGACATAATTAAAAGTGCACTTTGCATGAAGCAAAATGTAATTAAATGAGACAGGAACACAGTGCATGCAGATACAACAATAACCTGTACACAGAATACAGTACAGAGGCTGAAGTGTAGATCAGTGACTATAAAATGGACAAACCTCATTAACGTAAAATATAACAGAGAAGAAATGTAACAATATGTATAATTCTCATAGTGCATTCAGGTGAGACCCTGTTATTTACTGTTAATTAAAGTATATTGTGCATTGAACACCATAAATGCTTTGCACACTATAAAACAATGAAATTGCTTGTTGCTAAGGTACTATTTAGTTAGCTGACATTTTTACATTTCTACCTCCACCAAGGTTTTGCTTTTGTTGCCTTACTTTTAGTGGAATATCTCAGAAAGTAATTTTCAAATTTAGAGCAAAGCAAGTTCCTAGCTACACACATTGTGGTTACTAAAGCAAAGAATAATTCTTTTTAGGGGAAGTTACCATTCTGAAATGAGATTCATCATTTACCTCCAAACTATAATCCCCAATTCGAGTCTGTATTATGGGCAGCATACCACTGCAAGATGTGCCCAAAGCACCTCACTGTTTTAGTAAAAACATTTTTTACCAACAGCTAATGGAAAATGTGGAAACATATTGCCTTCCATATTAATAAAATCCCTAATGCTTGTCTTAGCAGATGTAACATATCATTTACTTGGACAATGTAAATGACAAGTTATTAGTTCAATATTTCTGCTCGGGATTTTCATAATTAGAGCTCCTGACCAGAATATGATTTGGATCTTTTTGATTATAAAATATGCACGGACATTCTCTGCAAGATGATTAAATAATCTTCAATCAGCGCCAACCCAGTGGGGCCATAATCTCGCAGTTGGAGAAGGAGGTCTCTTGGGGAAATGCTTGCTTTGTTGGTGATGTTCATGCGGGCTGTAAGTGTTTGAGTGAGGATGTTTTTTGATGTTGCACTCATTGGTACTTTGATCATCTGTGGTGTTTCTGTATTCTCTGACATGCTGGTATAAGGCTAGATGCACCATTAGCGGCCAGTGTGCTGTGGTCAGACAGAAAGCCTCTTCAGATTTAGTCATTAGTCTTGACCAAGTAAAAGCTCCACTTCAAATAGAGCGCTAAGGTTAAAAGCTAAGAAATAACAAACAAGTGGATAGGAAGAAGTAGCAAAAAACTGTTTTATAAGACATAAAATAAAGCCATTTGTCCAGGAGGTTGGCAGTTGCCTAAATCCCACTAATTCAAACACCATAGGGCATTGTTCTGATTGGCTGAAATTACTGGAAAATCACTTTCATGTATTCCTATTAATTAAACCTGCCTGTCTTTTACAAAGGGTTTTATATAAAAGACCACCTATTTTTGTAAGAAGCCATTTGTTATGTCAGGTTACAAGGGGTAAATTATTAAATCATTTTTGTCAATTTACCCAATAATTCAAAAGTAACCCTCTAGTTGACCATTTATTCCTTGCACATGCTCCTACCTTCGAATTTTCACCACACAAGAAACTGATAGTATTTTCATTTTTTCTCATCCAGAGGGGACCTTGCTTGCAACCTTGTACATCCTTGAAACAGGAATGATGTATGAATGATGAGTGGAGAACCTTGACAGAAGCAGAGGTCCACCCTTAATTTGACCTTTAGAACATGTGACTTGCACTGTAAGTCGATTCTCCTCTTTGCAGGCTGTTTATGAGTTAGCACTTTCTGAACGTTTTCTCTCACAACAAAAAAGTGTTCTATTGCTATTTTTGTTATTAATTTCATTATTTTTGCCACCGTGGTTTTGCTGCACACTTTGGACCTTCTGGCTTTGTAAAATCAATATGTATGAACTCTTGTCATTGATTACTATACTTTGATGCAGCTTTTAAGCCCTAACTTAATAATAACTGCAAATGATGGCCACTTGACCAAGCTGAATGCTCCAAAATGTTAAATTTACCATATTGTAATGCTTTATTAACCCAGAGATCACAATGCTTACATCTTTTATGCGGGACACTCTTTGCTTGTGCATGGCCACTATTCTTTTCTCATTTGTCCTCCATTTATTTCATCAAACAAATCACAATCCCTGCCATTTTCCCCGGACTAGCTGCAAGTGTCAAGCTCCGGACCCACTCTGCTGCATAATTCAACAGGCCTGATTGGTTTTTAAATTTCCTCCTTGTATTTATTCTATTTAAACGTGTGCTGGGTTGTCCTGAATTGAAACGCCGGCCCATTGGACTGTTTGAATCCAGAACAATGGGCCCACTCATCTCGGACCACTGCTTTCAGCCTCAATTTGTTTGAACAATATAAATGGTTTCGACGGGGCTCATTTCCTTGGCCAGTGGCTTTTAATGTCTTGATCCATCTAAGATAGCCTCCAAGCTCTAATTACTCAGCGAGCCGTAGATGTATTAGCTCTCAATTCTCAATGATAGAGTGATGACTGGAGATTCTAAATTGAATCGTCACCTCGACTCTGGTCTAAAACATTAATGCTTCTGCTACAGCAAAAATATCGGCCTGTCTCTTCCCAGCGAACTCACTTTATCAAATCCAATTTTCCTCATGGTGATGTGGGTGATTTATGTGTGTCAGGTCTTTCTGTGTGGCCCTGAGAGAAGATTTGTGGGCCAGTACAACATGACGTCAGACATGGAAAACTCTAGTGGACTTGTGAAGCTTTGATAATGCTGGAGGAACTAAGCAGGTTAGGGTTGTCTGTTAATACTTTGTAGGTTATTTTGTTGTATTTTCATCTTTTTCTATACATAAGTGTAGTTTGTTTGTGTATAAAAGAATACAAATGTTGTCATTCATTAGTCCTAAAAAGCTATCATACATGCACCATAGGCATAGCTTAATAAACAAAAATCAACACTTATTAGTCTTCTCTTTAAAGACCTCCTTCCAGACCCGACAGTGGAGAGAATACTGTTTACCTGAATGCCAGTCAGCCATCTTTATGCTAGCCCCAAGCCCTGATATATTAGCATTAGCATTAGCATAAAAAACATGCCTGACAAACTAAAGGATGACGGATTTACACTCATACAGACAGAAGCTAAACATTATGGCGCCAGCCCTCTTAGCTTGTAATCCGCTATACTATCATTGACTATTGTATTTGTTTAGTAACAGCAGGTCTCACTCAAGATGTTTCTCCATGAGGCCCACCAGATCTCTGTCTTATCTCTCACAGCACCATGGCGCCTCTCGAACTTAAAGCCATTCCAGGACAGCTCCTCTGCCCAGTCCGCCTGATTTACTGTCTGTATAGCTAATAGTCCTCTAACACAACTCTGCTTATGTGGGCAGCCAAAACATCTCCCCATCATTGCCTCTTGAATTACAGTAATCACGTACTTTATCAAACACCGACTGGCAGGAGAACCAAATGTGAAATATGCTAAACTCTCAAAGTCACACATCATGGCTGACAGCCCAAATATACCAGGCCATTAGAGGGAGATGGGAGAAAAGCCTAGTGGTCAAACCCATCACTAGTTACCATGTAGGTGGGAACCCAATTTGCAGTTTGCTGTAGTTGCTCCCTGTGCATTTTGCATCATCAATTACTGCAGGCACTGGCTTGCAGGCTGTAATTGTGGCAGGAGTGCCATGCTTATTCATGGGGTCAGGCATTTGTGGCCTTTCACCTATGTGCGCCTCTTGAATATTTATCTGTGGAACTAACCTAGAAATGACTAAATACGCATACAGTGCACATATGTCCCACCACATATTTTTTGAGCCACTAATCTTTTATATCATAACAAAATACTGGACCAGATCTTCCTTGATTGTGCTGATATTGCCTGTCATTTAGTTTTATTCAAATCTGACCTTTGCTTTTTGAGTTAAGTTGCTAATAGGCTAACAAAACAAACCTAGGTTAGTAGTTGGCAATTCCCAACACTAGCCTAAGCTTTGTGTCTCGATTCACTTTTTTTATAGTTTATATCATATCTCAATATGCTACTAGGTAAACAGCTTCTTAAACCTTTGATAGAACAATGCACACTTTCCATTAATCCGTCCTTTTGCTGCAGCAGTAGCAGCAGGCAATTATAAATCCATATTTCAATCTTCTGAATCATTTATGCATTTTCTCTCAATGAATAGACCTCAGATGCAGTGCAGTAAAAGATATTGGCGCTTTTAGCAGATGATCACAGTTGGGTTCCTCACTTTGCCTGTCTGTGTGTGACTTCATGCTGGGAGTGATAATGGCTGGACATGGCCCTCTCGGTGGCGGTCGGCTGCTCTCTGGACCTCCTGATCCGGGGAAAATGCTCCGGGCTGGAGGGATACGGAGAGGTGTGTGCGTGGCTCTGTGTTGACGGTTAAGCTGCGTGCTGTCCTGGAGCGGGCCTATTTATGGGTTAGCCTGTGAAACTTGACCTTGTGTGTTTTTCTTGGGTGTTCGCATAGAATAATAATAAGGGTGTGTTAGGAAAAGGTGTTTCTGCATTATACACGTTTGTAATGCCAGCAAATTACAGTTGGGTCTGAATTGCTACTCATTCAAACAGTTTCCATCAAAATCAGTATTCATGTTGTGATACTAAGTTTACTTTGGTAAGCCAGTAGCAAGGTAGTGTCAGCCTATTATTAATTTCCACATTAATTCCCCTGTGCTATTATTTTTTCTTTGTTCTTTTTACCCTAAAACTGGCACATAAGGTTTGTTGGTGTCTAATCGGAGTGTTTGCTATCAAGACAAAGCTTCACAAAACAGCTTGTATTAGACAAATATTGTGTGTTTGACGTTGCAAAATGTAAAATGGTAACCCAAATGTATCTAAAATAGAGTGTGAAATGTGTAAAAAGCAGGATATAGGACCTTTAAATTTTACTGCAAAAGGTTTGTTGTACATTTAAAATTCAAATCACCAGCTTTGCCCTTTCAGTAACTTCACACATCTGTTGCTAGTATTTGAAGTGCAACATTTTCTAACCAACTGTTTATATCCCTCCAGTTCTCCCTTTGAGCATGTACACCTCGTGGGACAGTTCTGGCTGGTTAGGGATCACCGCCGCGGGATCTGCTTTGCCAGTACACAACTGTTTCATCTCATGCACGCTCAAGTGACTGGTTAGCACAGAGCTCAGATCAAAAGCTAAGGTGACAATGACAGAGACCTTCCTATACAAACACTGACACATAACCCTTAGCTAACTTTGGATGGAGAATACTTCTTAACAACCACAGGCTAGACATTTGAAGTATAATCAATAATTTGCAATATGGTTTTGGGAGGGGATAAGGATGAAGAAATCAAAAGGGATACTCCAGAAATTTGAGTTGGGACGAGGGGGCTTCCACCAGATGTTGAAGCATTAATTACTGATAATCAAAAAGTGTGGCAGCTGCTTCAAGGTTGTTAGTGTATACACAGATGTAGAGGAATGGGTGCCAATGTGTCTGGGCCACTGTCACCTGAGATTTATTGAAATGTCAAATCAAACCATGAAATTAAGCAGGTTAACAGTATCTTCTCTAAGGGACATTTGTGGGAATTTGTCTTAAATATACACAAAATGCAACTTCATTTGTATGTAAAAAGAATACAAAATGGCATGCGTTAGTTGACAATTTATAGACCTGTAAAGTGAAGTATGAGCAATCAAAATCTTCAATCTTCAAAACTAAAAAAAAAGAATTGAAATTCAGGTACAATTTTTCTAATTCACAAATCTGCCATATCTACACTACATATCTTCATTGTCTTTGATTTTTTGGAAACGGAAAATTGTATTGATCATGACCATTGTTAAGGAATGTCAAAAAATAGCCCCCGTGCTCTGTTAGTTACTTGACAAATATTGTCAATAGGCATAACTTCAACTGGTTAATCCTAAATGATGTACTTGCAATGTCACTACTAACTTAGTGACAACACACTCACACAGTCCTTTTTTAGTATGGTCAACCCATAGCTGTCCACTTCACTCCCCATTGCCAAAATTCCCTTGGACCTTGTGGATACCAGTATAATAATAGTAATATTCACTATTGTTAAGTTTTGTACACTCTTATTCATCATCTCTCTTTCCACCTCCTTGAAACTCTTCCCTAACTTCTCATCCACAACCACCTCACTCCCCATCCACCTCAATCTAATGGACACTAATGCTCTAACAGGTTAGATTAATTCACTATTGAACAGTGAGGGCTCTTGTCTGAGTGTGTTAATGTGATGCTGCAGTGTGGATGGAGTGCTTTACCGCACTAAGAGGATTACAGGTTTGGTTGTTACGGCTGTAGTCTGCATAATAGTGATAAGACTTGGAAAGGTGAATCTGTTGGAGACAAGGCCAATCCGGACGGCCTCGGGGGGCACCAGCCTGCGTCAGTTCATATTCTGTGCCACAGGTTGTTTTGTAGTGCTTTGTAATTTCATTTTTATTGGTGTGGTGTTGTGGTTTGGTTCTGCTTACACAAGAAGTGGTGAGCTGGGAAAAGTCGGTTGAAGCCAAATATGTAAAGTATCCAGAATATAATTGTCACAACTATGTGTGAATTGTAACCTTCTTTTTTACCTTCTCAGTAATAGTCTGTAATCTGAGCTCTCTGTTCACTTTCCAAAGATGTTGTGGTGAAAACCAAGCGCCATGGGCTAACTGTTTTCTGCACCAGAACTTTGTAAACTACAATTAGGTTTTAAGACTGTTTACTTAAAATTATACAAGGCTACCACAACTGTGATTGTATTTAATAAAAAAAATTATATGAACATTATTCTAAACATAAACGTAAATGAATTAACTATTTCCAAATTTGGCCATGTTTAGCCTGTATTGGCTTTATCAATTCTTATATATACAGTTGTACTTCTTTATTAATACAGAACACAGAAGTGATTTAGAATGAATCAGAACACCCATTACAAAATTTGCTATACTATGTATGCCTGCATCGGGACCAAAATTTAATTGAGTAAGGAAGGCATTTACAGAATTGTATAGTGCAAAATTCAGAGCTAAAACGTTTAGACTAGTTGTTTTCCATTAGCATGTTTGACAGATGATTCTTTAAAATTTCCAGCATATGAATACTTAAATACTTAAAAGGCCAGAGTCTCTGTTGATTGGTGCTGAAGTGGAGATAGATGGAGAGAGCTGGCGACTGTCATCATTACCTCGTCCCCCGCCGCCTGCTCCCGGGGGATCACCGTATCATTGGACTCACTCTGGAGCTAATAGCCCTGTCTCACGGCGAGCAAGGCACCTTTCCGACGTAATGCTCCCTTCTGCAATTTGGCTTGCCATTCAACTGTGCAATGTCCCGAGTGTGGTAGAAATTACAGTGGAGTGCTGATGTGGGGAATTTCCTCCCTTAAGAATATATGTATCACAGACAGACAGAACTATGAATGATGCATGCAGAACAAGTCAATCAGTCCACCATATGCCAGGATGTGTGTGTGTGCTTGTGCGTGTAGTCGGTGAAGCCTCTGATGGTTTCTGCTGAGCCCACAACAAATGCCAAGTAATCGAAATTCCAACACCGCCCAAATGCAACTTTCTCCACATCTGACATCTGATGTGGGTAAATCTAGCCAAGAATCTAAAACCCAAACCAAGAAATGCACATTAAACTCCCCCTAAATGCAGAATAATATGGTGATCGCAAGGGGTGACGAGGGTCTTTATCGCCACTTGCAGCTTTGATTTTTGTCACTCCAAAAACACCTACATATAGGTACAGTACTAAATTTAATCAGAACTAAACAAAACACTGCGCTTTTTCTAAACCAGATTTGAACTCTCGGATATCCCTATTGCGGATCCTGCCAAATGTATAAGTCATATTACAGACCTCTGCATACTCTAACACACTTTCACCTCATGTTGACCCTCCTCCAGACAGCACAAAGACTGCTCCAGGTTA
>JAVQKG010036944.1:0-12416 GCA_036025885.1 Hypseleotris bucephala
TAACTCAAAGTAACTAAAAGTAATCCCGTAGGATTACTTTTAAAATAAGTAATCAGTAATCAGTAATTAGATTACTTTTTGAGGGAGTAATCAGTAATCAGTAATTAGATTACTTTTCCAGAGTAATCTGACCAACACTGTCCAGGAGGTACAGGCAATGCTGTTAGAACAACTGGAGGGAATTCCTTGTGAGGTCCTTGACTCCCAACCAGAACTAAACAGGGTTAAAGTAATATGTTAACCAGCATTGAACTCTGCAGTCTAAACCAGAACAAAATCAAGACTATGAAAACTAGCGTTGCACAAGATTCAATAACATTGTTGAATATTGCACATTCAATATTACTGCAATTTTGATGCAAGTTCAGTCAAACAGAAATATTTGTTTACTAGTTAAAATTGCTTCAGAATCAAAATGTGTGACTAAGGCCAGAGCCACACTGGATGCGTATTCAGAGCGTCACGTATCCATAAATACCTCAGTTTTTCTCTTCGTGCCCATTAGAAGCCATAGTGTTAGCACAGTGGAGCAGCACGAGCAGCACGAGCAGCACGCAGATGCGCATAAAAACACGTCCCTCTTCAAAATAGACCCCTTGCCTATTTTTTTACACTTGATGCAAGCGTCGGGCACATGCTAGTATGGTACATTGAGCGAGATTTGGTTAATACTTACGAACCTGTCCGAGACCCACATTTTAAGGTGGTCTTGGTCCGCTTCTAAACAGAGTCTGGTTCACTTCTAGTGTGAATACAAACCGGTCTCCATCTGAAATATGTACCTTTTTGGGCTGAACGAGCTGCCGTAACCTTGGAAAGACCTTAAATTATCTTAAAATGACAAAAAAAGTCTTTAGTTTGCTAAATATACTCACTAAAAATAAGCATAAGATTGATTTAATTGCATATTAGTGGAGTAAAAGTTTACGGTTGTCGTATGCGCAGTACAAACACTTCCGGATACAAATCTGGTAATACCAACACACCTCACCATCATATGAACTGCGGACACATGGCATTATTTATGTCTGCGTCATTTCTGTCCAATGCGCGAAACAAGCGTCACACATGTGGCTTTGGTTATATGTTTTAGTCAAGGATCTATTAATAAAACAGGATGAAGGTTTTAATAGGTTTTGCTCAATAGCCTATGGTTCCCTCATGCAGGCCCCCATTCTGGTTCTTAAGAATTGTCATGCATATTTGTGGCCTTCATGAGCATCTGAGCAGGCACACTATGGCCCGCCGGACTGCGTGGTCGGCTCTGGCCAATCAGCACAAAGACAGTTATTTTTGGCTGATTTGGGGATTTTTAACAGAGAAAAAGTACATGATCAAGATTAATAAAAAATAATAAAATAAAGAATAAACACTAATGTAGGTGTCCTGTCAGCCGAGCTCTAGGCGTTGCCAGAAGTGTGAACGCGAACTGCATCAGCTGAAAGTTGCACCAGTGTCACAAATTTGGTCCCCAATCATATTGAGTCCACCGGACTGTGAAAGCAGGACTAAAACAAGCCCAGAGTTGGACTAAATTAAAGCAATCATTTAGCGATTCATTGTGCAGATGATCTAATGAAACCCTGGGCCTTGTCACAACCTTACGTCATTTGTAATTTTTTTCAACATGCAGTATAAGCCATTGTTGTTAAAACATGTTAAATAAATGATTTGATTATTCTTGTGTTTGTATGTTTACCTAGGAGAGCAGCATGAATTTCTTAGTTACTCTACAGACTAACTTCCAACATGTCCTGGTGTATGAAAACCCAGAGCTGCAGCTCAAAGCTAGGGGCTGTATTCCCCACCAACAACTATCCTTTGCTGCTGACAAGAGAATGAAGGAGACCAAGGAGGCTGACCCAGGTTTCAGTTGATGCCACACACGTACCTCTTGTGTAATAAGATATCATAAAGTGATGATAGTTTTTTTTCAGGATGCAGACTTGATAAGGAGGACTTTGTGGTGCTGGAGCTGCTGCGGTGGTTTAAACAGGACTTCTTCACATGGGTAGACTGTCTGCCATGTGAACGCTGTGGAGCACAGACCCAGAATGTTGGCTCTCTCAGTCCCAACATGGAGGACCTGCGCTGGGGAGCTCAGAGAGTGGAGAACCACTTCTGCCAAACATGTCAGCTGTCCACCAGATTTCCCAGGTCTGTGGTCTCTAGGGCTGGCCTGAGAGCCAAGTCTACTAGTTAGTGGTGCTAGTTAAGTACATTGACTAGTCAAGTGCATAGTCGCAAAAAAGGGAGGTGTTACTTGTGAACTACATTTTTCTCACACTGACGCACAAATCCACTGTGCCCAAGACAAGAGAGCACAAGTCACATTTATTCTTTAGTTATTAAAAGTTAAAACATTGTCAGTCTAATGTATCTATTAACAAAAAAACAAAACAAATAGTTACATTTTATAGGGTTTGTCACTCAGAAGGACCTGCTAGAAGATTATTCAAATCTATACAGAACCACTTTGTAGAGACTTTTTAACAATTAGACTGACAAACCGAGTGGTGGTCAAAATTGCTGGAAAAGAAAGTTAAAGAAAGATTCTGCAGAAGAAACAGAAAATGAATTACACATATATAAACATAAACAAAATTAAGAATAATAAAACTTAATTCATGATTCACAGACTCCGCCAAGAACATTTTCATCACAGCAACAAATCATACAAATATCTAGCTAATCATATCAAATCAAAACCGTGAAAAAACACAGTTGTTAGCGTCATGAACTCAACAGGAAAGCAAACACAATCACCAGAAGAGATAAATAAAACATTTAAAGACTTTTATAGACTTTTGTATTCACCAGAGAAACAACAAACCAACTTGATTTCTAAATAATATTGACTTAACAAAACTCACACAGGACCAAACTAGACCCAAGCTGTCGTAAACAACAGCAAATGTATATTGGCACCCCATGCGCCTACGTCAACTGCTATAACACAGATGATCTTCTTAATCAGAGATTGTGTGCAAGGAATTATTAGGCCCCGCCCCAAACCATGAGAAATATGGGAAGGGTCTTGGTGACAACATGAATGTACATTTAAAGAACACTCAATCAAACAATCAAAAGAACTGTCCCAGGACATCCCCTGTCCTTAGACCCTCCATCGCGGTAAGGAAAAACTCCAAAAAATGGGAAAAAGAGAAACCTTAGGGAGAACCACATGATGAGAGAGATCCACTACCAGGACGGACAGGCTATAGATGTGACCAGAACTGACGGATGAAGTCCTTATGCTAAGATAAGGTGCAGCAGGTTAAAGGTGGGCACCCAAATGACGAGGGGGGCATCCAGGTGAATGGGGTGATGCAGCAGGTGGATAAGAACACGAGTGCAGAGTCAGCCAGCTAAAGTTATCACTGGGACATCCTCACAGTAAGCTAGGCATATGGGGCTGGGACATCCAGTGGAGGTCCACCATCAGTGAGGACAGCACCACAGACTGGGCCAACAGTGTCTGAAACATTAACCACTCCCCCGGGAGGGAGCGGGACAGAGGAACATAGCAATGAACTAATGTTATATAGAAGTTAACAATGTAAAATAATAATAATAAGAAGAAAACAGATAGAGCCAGGGGACAGTGTTCTGTGCACCGTACCTTTCCCAGCGTCTTGCTCTTAGTGCAGTATAGCTCATCTATCCCTGAGACATGACTCCTCTCCCTGTTTTTTAGCTGTCCTGAACACAAGCTTTTTCTTCTTAAGTCTGATCTTAACTGTCGAGACTGCCTGTCTGCCTCCCTAACATGGGCTGGGAGAAGGTTCCATAAAACAGGGGCTTGGTAGCTCAAGGCTCTTCCTCCCACTGTACTTTTGGAGGTCCATGGCACTACTAATAAACCTGCATTTTGAGAGCGAAGTGCACAGTTAGGGTTGAATGGCTGGATGGCATCCTTCAGGTAAGATGGTGCCTTCCCGCCCAGGGCCTTGTAGTTTAGAAGCAGGATTTTAAACTTGATTCTAAAAGCGACAGGGAGCCAGTAAAGAGAAGCTAAAACTGGGGTAATGTGCTCTCTTCTGCCAGTTCCTGTTAGTAGTCTTGCTGCTGCGTTTTGCACAAGTTGGAGACTTTTCAAGGAGCTTCTAGGGCAGACTACCAGAAGAGAATTACAGTAATCCCGCCTGGACGTGACAAATGCATGGATCAGTTTCTCAGCATCACCTTTTGGTAATATATTTCTAATTCTAGCTGTGTTGCGGAGCTTGGTTTATGTGAGCTTTAAAGGAAAGGTCCTGATCAAGTACAACTCCAAGGTTTCTTACAGTGGAGCTAGAGGCAATGCTAATGCTATCAAAAGTGACAATATGGTCCGATAGTCTGTCCCTTAAGTATTTTGGACACAGTAGGATCACTTCTGTCTCATCTGGGTTTAGGAGTAGGTAGTTCTTAGTCATCCATGTCTTTATGTCCTTCATACATGCACTTAACAACTCTACTTGATTTGTTTGGTTTGGTTTCATTGAAATGTACAACTGTGTATCGTCTGCTTAACAATGGAAATTAATTTTATGTTTTCTCATTATGTTCCCTTGGGGCAGCATGAATAGAATAGGTCCCAGAACCGAGCCCTGAGGTACTCCATAGCTAACCTTTAAACATTCAGAGGATGCATCATTTACACTAAAGAACTGATATTTATCTCAAAGATAAGACTGAAACCAGGGAAGAGTAGTGACTTTAATATCTATATTACTCTCTAACCTCTGCAATAAAATACTGTGGTCTATGGTGTCAAAAGCAGCACTTAGGACCAACAAAACCAACACTGATACCATCCCATTATCTGCAGCCAACAATAAGTCATTAGTAACTTTATCAAGAGCAATATAAACTATTTTACATTTCACTGACTCACAATGTAGGATTATACACACATTCTCATACACACATACATTTTAGGCAGTAAGGATCTTGCGTTGGTGAGAAAGATGCTAGGTACTGGCGGCTTTTGTGGTTGTTTTCTAAGTCTCGCCAACCTGCCTCTGCAGGAACCCCTGTCTGCACTGGCTTCTTCTTTCTTTCTTTTCTCCACGCTTTTCTTCTAATTTCCTTTAATATCCCAGTTTGTGATGGTTGTTGTTATTGTTGTCATCAATGTCATTATCGCTGTTATTGTTGTTGCTACCGTCATTATTGTTGCCGCCATTATTGTCACTGTATTGTTAGAAACTATTTGTATATGCTGTCTGTGTTCTGCCTGCTGCTCCCTCCCCTATACCTCTTCTCCATTCTCTCAAAAAACAAAAACAAAAAGAGCAACACCAGAAACAAGAACAACACTGTTAATAAATGAATTATTAATAATAATATTACACCCCCCGGAATTGGAGACGGCTAAGATTGGCACCACACACACACAAAAATAAATAAAAATAATAAACAAATAAACATTTAAATGATAAAAAGAAAATGAAGAGGAATAGATGTGGATGAGGGTGGTGCACTGGGGACAGAGCACACGATATGCATGGCAATGGTGACTGATGATTAGTTACCTGCAATGGTGTGATGGTAACTGTGATGACTGCGAGTAGTGGTGATTGAAATTCATGGCAATAATAATAACTAAAGCAACATATACTAAAACTCAATCTTTATTACTTTTTTACCTTTTTTACTCTCTCTTTCTTTTTTGCTATTACTCAGTTTACTACTCTATTGTCCCACACCACACATTTACACACTATACACACAACACAAACGCACAAATTATACATCGACACCCTTCATAGCATATCATATCTTACTGTCACATTGTTTAGCCTATTGTCTGTACCCTACCCCACCACTTTGTTCTTACTGTTACTGTATTGTTTTGTATGTACAGCACAAAATTCAATAAAAAAAAAAAAAAGAAAGTTAAAGAAAGCAAAAATTACAAAAGTCACTGAAAGAACTTGAAACTGACAAAAGTAGTAATAAATAAAAATGTACTAAAAATTATCGAATCAGACATTGCTTTTGGTTTAACAAATGAGACAAAACGAGAGCTTTTTGGCAAGTCACATCTGCTCTATGTCCACAAACACAAAAATGAAACATACAAAGAAAAGCACACAGTACCTACAGTGACAAATGGAGGCCGTTATGTTCTGGGGCTACTTTTTTTTCTTTCTTTAACTTTCTTTTACAACAATTTTGTCCACTACTGTAACGCGTTCGTTAGCTCTTTGCTGTCTCTAAAATCTACTTCTCTATTTTACTGCGTTAATGTCTGGCACGTGCACACGACAGCCCTACACTAATGATAAATGCTATCGATTACAGCTTTACAACCACCAATCGCTTTATACGCTTTATTAGAGGTAAAATAATCCCACCGTTTGATTTTTAAGCATTAGCATAACACCAGAGAACAGCATACCCTCTCTATTTTAATAAGCTTAAATAACTGCTCGTCGCAGGGCACTGGGCAGAGAAGCCAAGGCCACCCTGACCTTACAGAGCTAATAGAAGCCCAACTCAAAACAACTAAACCAACTGTGTGCACTCAAAACCAATAAGACCAGTAGCCGACATCAGCAAATCAACCAAGATCTACGTGATTAGCACATACAGTCGTAAACGAAATTATTCATACCCCTGGCAAATTTTGACTTAAAGTTCATTTTTTTGAACCAGAAAATGTTTTCTTGACTCGAAATGACACAGGTGAGTCCCAGAAGATACTAGAACAATGTACAAGAGGCATCGTTGTGAAAAATATTTTGCAACTTTTATTTAGAAAAAAAAGAAAAAGTGGCATGTCCTGAATTATTCATACCCTTCTCAATAATCAATAGAAATGCAATTTTTTGGCTGTTACTGCAATCAAACTCTTCCTATCATTGATGACCAGTGTTCTGCATGTGTCCACTGGTATTTTTGCTCATTCATTTTTATCAATGAGCTCCAATTCTCTCAGGCTGGAGGGTCTCCTGACCACCACCCTGATCTTAGCTCTCTCCACAGATTCTCAACTGGATTCAAGTCAGGACTGGGCTGAACCACTACAGGACATTAATTTTTATGTCCACTAACTATTTCTTCACCATTTTGACTGTGTTTTGTGGGTTGTTGTCGAGCTGAAGTGTCCACTGGTGTCCAAGACCATGTTCCTCTGTAGACTGTCTGAAGATGTTGTGGAGAATCTTGATCTATTGTTCTTTTTTAATGGTTTAGTTTTGCTGTGGTTAGGTTCTCTGGTCCATTGGCTAAAAATAAAAACCCAAATTGTTCCCACAACCAACTGTGAAGTTAGGTATGGTGTACTTAGGGTTATAGCTTCTTCTTAGTAATGCCAAACAAAATCATTGTGGCCAAAAAATTGCATTTTTCTTTCTTCTGACTATTAAACAGATGACAAGAAGTGTTCTTCTTTGTCCAGATAAAAGAAAAATTTAATTTTTTGACCACAATGATGTCTAATGCATCATGATGCATTTGGCATCAAAAGGAGAAGCCTTCAACCCTAATAACACCATCTCAATTTGGGTTTTTATTTTTAGCCAATGGACCAGAGAACCTAACCACAGCAAAACTAAACCATTAAAAAAGAACAATAGATAAAGATTGTCCACAACATCATCAGACAGTCTACAGAGGAACATGGTCTTGGACACCAAAACACACAGCCAAAATAGTAAAGAAATAGTTAGTGGACTAAAACCTTAATGTTTTGCAGTGATCCAGCCCAGTCCTGACTCGAATCCAGTTGAGAATCTGTGGAGAGAGGTAAGATCAGGGTGATGGTCAGGAGACCCTCCAGCCTGGAGAGTTGGAGCTCATTGATAAAGATGAATGAGCAAAAATACCAGTGGACACATGCAGAACACTGGTCAGCAATGATAGGAAGAGTTTGATCGCTGTAATAGCAAAAAATGGCGTTTCTATTGATTATTGAGAAGGGTATGAATAATTCTGGACATGATACTTTTTCTTCAAATGTAAATAAAAGCTGTAAAACTTTTTTTTTCACAACGATGCCTCTTGTACATTTTTCTAGTATCTTCTGGGACACGCCTGTGTCATTTCCAGTCAAGAAAACACTTTCTTGTTCAAAAAAATGAACTTTAGGTCAAAATTTGCCAGGGGTCTGAATAATTTAGTTTACGACTGTATAACTCACTCAACAAAATAATAAATATCGCCCTCACCTTCTTGTCCCCTGCTGACATACTGCACAATCCAGTTAGCCATATTCAAGTGGCCTTTTTAACTTTTACAATAAGATTCACCACAATAACACACCCTTCTTTAACACTATCCCTGGTGTTATGGTTAGCATTGTAAGCGTGGAGAGCACATGGCACAATTGTTTAATCAGATATCACATATCAACTGCTTCACAAGTAATTTTCGCACAAGTAGTGGTCATCTGACTGCTCAGGGGGTTTCTCTGATTTTGCTTGACACTGGTGTGCTTTAGCATTTTGTGTCCCCTTTGTTGCATATTTTAATATTTTGAAAATATCCCTCCACTGCATATTGTTACCTCTTTCACTTCGATCTGGAGAATATCTTGCTACTCCAATAGGAGTCATTAACACTCACCGGTAAACCCTACACCTCCCATTAAGGGCCTTTTCCACTATGCCAGGACACTTTGGGGGTGATTCCACTAGACCAAACTGGTCTAAAGTGGTCCTCTAAAGCGGTCCGTCTTTGAACCAAACGGACTGCGGTCCGATCTGCGAACTGATATGCCTAACCAGACTGGCTTACTATGAAGAGGAGCTATGCACAAACAGCTGTGCATTGATTGGACAATAGACAATCCACATTTGAGAGAAAATGTTTTCCTTTTAGCGCTTCATGTTCTTGTGGTGCATGAGACGTTTTTATAGAGGAAGTAAAGCTAGCATATGTTAGCATCAGTTTCCTGTTACGGCGCTGACTTGCTCTCGCTGCATGAATAAAACATGTAATTTAGGGTTCGATATTATAAAGCGAGTGTTTAGAGTGTGATACATTGGCGCTGGGCTGAGAATTTAATGTTCCAAAAGCTCTGATTGGACAGTAAGTAGTTAGCTATTAGTATTTACCGCTTGCTTCTTGTAGCATTAGCTGCAGCCTCACGGATTGATATACACCAGGATTTACTGTTGTCTTTTTAATAATAATTTGTAATGACTTGGTATTATACAATTAGCCTTCAGGCATGCTTTATATGTCATTTTATTAATTTATATTTTATAACGTGTGTGACGTCAGTGTTTACGTAGCAAACGCTGGTCTCAGGGTACGAGGAGAACCGTTCTCAGATGGGGGAGAACCGTTCTCTCCAAAGAGGAGAGAACGGTTCTCCCCCATCCTGTCCCATCCCGTTCCATTCCCTTGCAGTGGAAAAGTGCCTTTAGCTTCAAGAAGCTTGGTGGTCCTAGCAACAGTAACTAAGGGGGTGGGGCTTCTGCGAAAGGTCAGTTAGTCTTGAAAGTATTAAGGCGGGTGTTAAATCACAAATAGTCACTGTAGCAAGTGTATCTGTCTGCGGACTCTGCTTTAGAACGTTCGTGCCCGGTTGCTATGTTACGCAGGTCTGCGGAATATGCCTGCGGACTCTGCTTTAGAACGTTAACAGGTCTGCGGCCGGCCGCGCTACGTTCAAGTTATGTTAGCCGGGCGGACTTTTAGGTTTTGTTATTGTTGGGTTTTACTTACATAAAAAGAAAAACATATTAACGACGTGCCCCAGCCTCTACGCATATGTCAGCCCGGCAGCAACACAGTTGTGGGGGCCTCAAAAGCTTCGAATTGTCTTCGAGGCGGCAGGCTCTAATAAACGTCTTACTGGAGGAGGTTTATATAAGTCCGGTCTAACTGATTTATAGCTTGGGGAGAAGTAGGCATTTCTAAACTACTATACAGTACATTTTTGTCAGTAACGTCTTTCAGGAGAAATGTAATTCACCTGAATTAAACCATAATTCCCACAGCACATGAACGCAGCAGTGATCAAAGGCCACTGTCCTCCCTGAACATAGCAACCGCAGCTCCGCGTACCTAGCAACGGCGTTCCAAAGCAGAGGCTCCAGAGGCCTCAGACAGACCCGTCTCCACTGTAGACCTAAAAACTAACTACAGAATTTTTCTCTCCACATTCACACTGTAAGGACAGATGCCAAACCCTCCCCAATCATTTCCAAGCTTTTTTCTCATTTTAATATTCACCTGTAATTGGTGTTGTCCCAAGGTTTATGTGGGAAGAAACACCACAAAAGATTTGCAGACTACTAACTTATTTTAGTGTTAAATACAACGCTATATACCTAAAAGTATTGTAGTTGTAGGTGTACAGTTTATAGATGATGGAAATCTTGTATAGCTAGTTTAAGCACAAAATACAACTGTTTATTATCAAAACGTGTGTTGCAAATCTTGGAATGAGGTTTTCTTTTTATTTTTTGGAGCATCTTAAAAAAATCTTGAAATTCACTTTGAAAAAAAGAACTCAGGAATGTAAAAGTGCAATATAAATCAAACCCATTATTTGTTATTATTATTGTTATTGTTATTCTTTATTTAATTTTTTTTTAAAGGAGTGTAATACTCCTTTGAGTATCCTTTTAAGGATCGGGTAGGTATAGCTAATCCTTGAAATAAGCTTAATAACTTTTGGTTCTGTGTTGTTTATTACACATAAATTTTGCTTTTGAGTTATGCTGCTATTTTCTATGCATCCTAACAGATACAACAATCCTGAGAAGCTGTTGGAAACTAAGAGGGGGCGCTGTGGGGAATGGGCTAACTGTTTCACCCTCTGCTGCAGAGCCATGGGCCTTGAGGCAAGATATGTCTGGGATAGCACAGGTAATTTACACATATCCCCTAGGGGTGCAATGGTACACTAAATTCACAGATGGGTCTGGTTTGCCACATGAGCCTGGGCAAAAGACCATGTTGGTAGATCCAGCACTTATATTGGTTTATTTGACAATGTGTTCCCTTTTGTGCTTGAAATCAGTTCCCTTTGATCATGTAGCTTGAACTTCTCAGTTGGTTTACCCCTCTGGATCACCAGACACCTTGATTTCTTGAGTTTTGAAGGTCATTTTTTCTCCGGTTGCCATGCGTTCAAGTTTTGCCATTGTTATAGTTAAATTGTTGTAAAAAATAATTAATAATGGATTTGAGTTGGATTTGAGTTTGAAATAAGTATGACGTTACTCTGTCTAATGCTGGCTATTGCCACCAACCTAACGATACAATATGTTTCACAATACAGGGGCCTCGATACAATACGTATCACAATATGATACATACTTTGATACAGTAAATATTCAGTTACTTTGATTCTCTCAAAAAAATTTTAAACTAAAGTCTGAAATCAAACAACTATACCAAATTAAATAAAAGTCCAGCAACTATTTATGAGCTGCCTGTGAAAAATATGGGCTATTAAGCAATAGGCCTATTTACAGTATATAACAACATTAAATAAAGTGAAATAAATAGGACTGAGCAAGTTGACGTGTTAAAACACGTTAACGCATTCTTTAATTACCGCGGTAATTATTTTTGACACGTGTTAACATACTTTGACCATTTATTGTTGTTTAGTGTGTTCAACTCTATGGATCTGAGCTCACAGACAGACAAACCATGGACCTAAAGCACTGACAGTCTCTCTCAGCCTTCTGAACATGACGTTTCAGGATTTACACTTTCGTCGCGAGCGTTTGAATCTAGTTCAATAAAAGACTCTTCCTCACTCGCTCGCCCACCGCACTCATACTCACTGCTGCCCAGCGCACAGGCAGGAGTCTGACCAGCATGCTCCCAAATTAGTGTGTCTCCTCGGCCATAACTACAACATGCGGATGAAACAGCTGTAAATATGCTTGGAAACATGTTAGCAACCCGACAACTAGCTCTACTGAATAGCTGTCTCAGGTCTTTGGCACAGAGAGCTCTGATTGGCACTACGGCACTAGCACTACGGCTGCTGCTCCAATCAGCTTGCGGAAAGAAAAGCAGAAGTGATGAGAGCCCAAAACCACAACAATAGTTCAATTTGCCACTGGAGCATTTACTCAAAAAAGTAACAAAAAACATCCTAAATGGACAAAACTACAAAAACCAAAGGGTTGAATCAACACTAGGATTAATGGCCACATATTCGGCCTTAAACTTAACTTTTATAGGACAGACATTGAATCAAAAAGTCTGCATTACTTTACTTCCAGATATCTGTCACGTGGCTAACGCCATCTGCCGTTTGAGGGGTAATTACATCCACGCATGTGCAAGGCATGGTCTTACGGTTGGTTGTCACTTAGTTGTGTGAGAGTTTTAAAGATTGTATAGGCACTGTCTGTCTCTCTCACAAGTCCGAGTTCAAATAGGGCTGAGACTAACTAGAAAGGACCACTAAGATTCGACTGGTAAAGTCAACACAGCTTTAATACAGAACA